>JBBYHM010004045.1:0-12125 GCA_038381775.1 Adansonia rubrostipa | reverse complement strand
GGAGAATATGTTTATGATGCCCAATCATTACAAGAAGGTAGATTACTATGTGAATCTGTGTTTGCCCTAATTGACAAATGAACTTTAACACTAAAAAGGGTTGAAAGAGAAGCTTTTCTTTTAAAACCAAAGCATTAATGTCATTCATCCAAATGAGGAAACTGAGTTTATGGTGCCCAATCATGAAAAAGAATAGATTATTATGTGAATTCGTGTTTGTCCCAATTGACAAATGAAATTTAACTCTAAAAAATGATGGAGAGAGATGCTTTTCTTTTAAGACCAAAGCATCAATGTCATTTATTCTAATGAGGAGAATAAGTTAATGGTGCCCAATTATAAAAAAAAAAGGAGATTACTATGTGAGTCAGTGTTTGTCCCAGTTGATAAATGAACTTTAACTCTAAAAAATAATGAAAATAGAAGCTTTTCTTATGAAACCAAAAGATGAATTTAATTCATCCCAATGAGGAAAATGAGTTTATGATACTGAATCAAGAAAAGAAAGGAGGTTATTATGTGAATCCATGTTTGTCCTAATTGACAAGTGAACTTTAACACTAAAAAATGATGAAAAAGAGAAGCTTTTCTTACGAAAGCAAAGCATCAATGTCATTTATCCTAATGCAAGGAAGTAATTCCATCATAAATGGCATTGATGCTTTGGTTTCATAGGAAAAACTGAGTTTATAGTGCCCGATCAAGAAAAAAAAGAGATTATTATGTGAATCTGTGCTTGTCCCAATTGACAAATAAAATTTAACTCTAAAAAATGATGGAACGAGAAGCTTTTCTTTTGAGACCAAAGCATTAATGTCATTTATCCCAATGAGGAGAATGAGTTAATGGTGCCCAATCATGAAGAAAAAAGGAGATTACCCAATTGACAAGTGAACTTTAACTCTAAAAAATAATGGAAAGAGAAGCTTTTCTTATGAAACCAATGCATCAATGTGATTCATCCTAAAGAGGAAAATGAATTTATGGTGCCTAATCGTGAAACGAAAGGAGCTTACTATCTGAATTCGTGTTTGTCCCAATTAACAAATGAACTTTAACTTTAAAAAATGATGGAAAGAGAGGCATTTCCTATGAAACTAAAGCATCAATGTCAATCCAAACAAGGAGAATGTATTTATGATGCCTAATCATGAGAAGAAAGGTGATTACGATATGAATCTGTGTTTGCCCCAATTGACAAATGGACTTTAACACTAAAAAATAGTGAAAATAGAAGCTTTTTTTTTGAAACCAAGGCATTAATGTCATTAATCCAAGTGAGGAAACTGAGTTTATGGTGGCCAATCATGAAAAATAAGAGATTATTATGTGAATCTATGTTTTTCCCAACTGACAAATGAAATTTAACTCTAAAAAATGATGGAGAGAGAAGCTTTTCTTTTGAGACCAAAGCTTGAATGTCATTTATCCCAATAAGGAGAATAAGTTAATGGTGCCCAATCATTAAAAAAAAGGAGATTATTATGTAAATCAGTGTTTGTCCTAATTGAGAAATGAACTTTAACTGTAAAAAATGATGAAAAGAGAATCTTTTCTTATGAAACCAAAAGATCAATTTGATTCATCGTAATAAGGAAAATGAGTTTATGGTGCCCAATCATGAAAGGAAAGGAGATTATTATGTGAATCCATGTTTGTCCTGAACGACAAATGAACTCTAACACTAAGGAATGATGAAAAGAAAAGCTTTTCTTATGAAACTGAAGCATTAATGTCATATATTCCAATGCAAGAAAGCTATTCCATCATAAATGGCATTGATGCTTTGGTTTCATAAGAAAAACTAGGTTTATGGTGCCCAATCATGAAAATAAGGAGATTACAATGTGAATCTGTGTTTGCCCCAATTGACAAATGAAATTTAACTTTGAAAAATGATGGAAAGGGAAGCTTTTCTTCTGAGACCAAAGCATGAATGTCATTTAACCCAATAAGGAGAATGAGTTAACGATGCCCAAACATGAAAAAAAAGGATATTACTATGTGAATCCGTGTTTGTCCCAATTGACAAGTGAACTTTTACTCTAAAAAATGATGGAAAGAGAAGCTTTTCTTATGAAACCAATGCATCAATGTGATTCATTCCAATATGAAAAATGAATTTATGGTGCCCAATCATGAAATAAATGAAGCTTACTATCTGAATCTGTGTTTGTCCTAATTAACAAATGAACTTTAACTCTAAAAAATAATGAAAAGAGAGTCATTTCTTATGAAACCAAAGCATCAATGTCAATCTCAACAAGGAGAATGTGTTTATGATGCCCAATAATGAAAAGAAGGGAGATTACTATGTGAATCTGTATTTACCCCAATTGACAAATGAACTTTAACACTAAAAAATGGTGGAAAGAGAAGCTTTTCTTTTGAAACCAAAGCATTAAGGTCATTCATCCAAATGAGGAAATTGAGTTTATGGTACCCAATCATGAAAAAGAAAAGATTATTATGTGAATCCATGTTTGTCCCAATTAACAAATGTAATTTAACTCTAAAAAATGATAGAGAGAGAAGCTTTTCTTTTAAGACCAAAGCATCAATACCATTTATCCTAATAAGGAGAATAGGTTAATGGTGCCCAATCATGAAAAAAAAGGAGATTACTATGTGAATCCGTGTTTGTCCCAATTAATAAGTGAACTTTAACTCTAAAAAATGATGGAAAGAGAAGCTTTTCTTATGAAACCAATGAATCAATATGATTCATCCCAATGAGGAACACGAATGTATAGTGCCAAATCATGAAAGGAAAGGATCTTACCATCTAAATCCGTGTTTGTTCCAACTATCAAATGAACTTTAACTCTAAAAAAGTGATGGAAAGAGAAGCATTTCTTATGAAACCAAAGCATCAATGTCAATCCCAACAAGGAGAATGTGTTTCTGATGCCCAATCATGAGAAGAAGAGGGATTACTATATGAATCCGTGTTTGTCGCAACTAACAAATGAGCTTTGACACTAAAAAATGGTGGAAAGAAAAGCTTTTCTTTTGAAACCAAAGCATTAATGTCATTCATCCAAATGAGGAAACTGAGTTTATGTGCCCAATCATGAAAAAGATGAGATTATTATGTGAATCTGCGTTTGTCCTAATTGACAAAAGAAATTTAACTCTAAAAAATGATGGAGAGAGAAGCTTTTCATTTGAGACCAAAGCATCAATGTCATTTATCCCAATGAGGAGAATAAGTTAATGGTGCCTAATCTTGAAAAAAAAAGAGATTACTATGTGAATCCATGTTTGTCCCAATTGACAAATGAACTTTAACTCTAAAAAATAATGGAAAAAGAAGCTTTTCTTATGAAACCAAAGGATCAATTTGATTCATCCCAATAAGGAAAATGAGTTTATGGTGCCCAATCATGAAAAGAAAGGAGATTATTATGTGAATCCATGTTTGTCTTGATTGACAAATGAACTTTAACACTAAAGAATGATGGAAAGAGAAGCTTTTCTTATGAAACCAAAGCATTAATTTCATTTATCCTTATGCAAGGAAGCTATTCCATCATAAATGGCATTGATGCTTTGCTTTTGTAAGAAAAACTAAGTTTATGATGCCCAATCATGAAAAAAAAGAGATTATTATGTGAATTTGTGTTTATCCCAATTGACAAATAAAATTTAACTGTAAAAATTGATAGAAAGAGAAACTTTTCTTTTGAGACGAAAGCATGAATGTCATTTATCGCACCAAGGAGAATGAGTAAATGGTGCCCAATCATGAAAAAAAAGGAGAGTACTATGTGAATCCGTGTTTGTCCCAATTGACTAGTGAACTTTAACTCTAAAAAATGACAGAAAGAGAAGCTTTTCTTATGAAACCAATGCATCAATGTGATTCATCCCAATGAGGAAAATGAATTTATGGTGCCCAATCATGAAATGAAAGGTGCTTACTATCTGAATTTGTGTTTGTCCCAATTAACAAATAAACTTTAACTCTAAAAAAAATAGAGAGAGAGGCATTTCTTATGAAACCAGAGCATCAATGTTAATCCCAATAGGAAGAATGTGTTTATGATGCCTTATCATGAGAAGAAGGGAGATTACTATGTGAATCTGTGTTTGCCCCAATTGACAAATGAACTTTAACACTAAAAAATGATGGAAAGAGAAGCTTTTCGTTTAAAACCAAAGCATTAATATCAATCACTCAAGTGAGGAAACTGAGTTTATGGTGCCCAATCATGAAAAAAAGGAGATTATTATGTGAATCCACGTTTGACCCAATTGAGAAATCAAATTTAACTCTAAAAAATGATGGAGAGAGAAGCTTTTTTTTTTACCAAAGCATCAATGTCATTTATCCCAATGAGGAGAATAAGTTAATGGTGCCCAATCATGCAAAAAAAGGAGATTACTATATGAATCTGTGCTTGTCCCAACGGACAAATGAACTTTAACTCTAAAAAATGATAGAAGGATAAGCTTTTCTTATGAAACCAAAGGATCAATTTGATTCATCCTAATGAGGAAAATGAGTTTATGGTGCCTAATCATGAAAAGAAAGGTGATTATTAGGTGAATCCATGTTTGTCATGATCGACAAATGAACTTTAACACTAAAGAATGATCGAAAGAGAAGCTTTTGTAATGAAACCAAAGCATCAGTGTCATTTATCCCAGTGCAAGAAAGCTAGTCCATCATAAATGGCATTGATGCTTTGGTTTCATAAGAAAAACTAGGTTTATGGTGCCCAATCATGAGAAAAAGGAGATTATTATGTGAATCTGTATTTGTCCCAATTGACAAATAAAATTTAACTCTAAAAAATGATGGAAAGAGAAGGTTTTCTTTTTGAGACCAAAGCTTGAATGTCATTTATCCCAATGAGGAGAATGAGTTAATGGTGCCCAATCATGAAAAAAAAAGAGTATACTATGTGAATCCATGTTTGTCCCAATTGACAAGTGAACTTTAACTCTAGAAAATGATTGAAAGAGAAGCTTTTCTTATGAAACCAATGCATCAATATGATTCATCCCAATGAAAAAAATGAATTTATGGTGCCTAATCATGAAACGAAAGGAGCTTACAATCTGAATTCGTGTTTGTCCCAAGTAATAAATGAACTTTAACACTAAATGAAAAAAAAGGCTTTTTTTACGAAACCAAAGCATCAATGTTAATCCCAATAGGGAGAATATGTTTATGATGCCCAATTATGAAAAGAAGGGAGATTACTATGTAAATCCGTGTTTGTCCCAATTGGCAAATAAACTTTAACACTAAAAAATGGTGGGAAAAAAAAGCTTTTCTTTTGAAACCAAAGCATTAATGTCATTCATCCAAGTGAGAAAACTAAGTTTAATGTGCCCACTCATGAAAAAAAAGAGATTATTATGTGAATCTGTGTTCCTCCCAATTGACAAATGAAATTTAACTCTAAAAATTGATAGAAAGAGAAGCTTTTCTTTTGAGACCAGAGCATTAATGTCATTCATCCTAATAAGAAAAATGAGTTTATAATGCCCAAACATGAAATGAAAGGAGATTATTATGTGAATCCATGTTTGTTCAAAATGACAAATGAACTTTAACTCTAAAAAATGATGGAAAGAGAAGCTTTTCTTATGAAATCAAAGGATCAATTTAATTCATCCCAATGAGGAAAATGAGTTTATGGTGCCCAATCGTGAAAAGAAAGGAGATTATTATGTGAATGCATGTTTGTCCCAATTGACAAATGAACTTTAACACTAAAGAATGATGGAAAGAGAAGCTTTTTTTATGAAACCAAAGCATTGATGTCATTTATCCTAATGATGAGAATGAGTTAATTGTGCCCAATCATGAAAGAGAAGGAGATTACTATGTGAATCTGTGTTTATTCTAATTGACAAATGAACTTTAACTCTAAAAAATGATGAAAAAAAGCCTTTCTTATGAAACCAAGGCATCAATGTCATTCATCCTAGGGAAGAGAATGAGTTTATGGTGCCTAATCATTAAAAGAAAGGAGATTACTATATGAATCCCTATTTGTCCCAATTAACAAATAAACTTTAACTATAAAAAATGATTGAAAGATAAGCTTTTCTTATGAAACCAAAGCATTAATATCATTTATCCCAATGCGGAGACTGAGTTTATGGTGCCCAATCCTGAAAAGAAAGAAGATTACTATGTGAATCAGTGTTTGTCCCCATTGACAAATGAACTTTAACTCTAAAAAATGATGGAATGAGAAGCTTTTCTTATGAAACCAAAGCATCAATGTCATTTACCCAATGAGGATAATAAGTTGATGGTGCCCAATCATAAAAAAAAAAAGATTCTTATGCGAAACTATGCTAGTCCCAATGGAGAAAAGAACTTTAATTTTAAAAAATGGTGGAAAAAGAAGCTTTTCTTATGAAACCAAATCATCAAAGTAATTTATCCCAACGAGTAAAATGAGTTTATTGTACCCAATCATTGAAAGAAAGGAGAATATTATGTGAATCCATGTTTGTCCCAATTAACAAACGATCTTTAACACTAAAAAATGATGGAAAGAGAAGCTTTTCTTTTGAGACCAAAGCATCAATGTCATTCATTGCAATAAGGAGAATGAGTTTATAATTCCCAATCATGAAAAGAAAGGAGATTATTAGGTGAATCCATGTTTCTCCTAATTGACAAATGAATTTTAACTTTAAAACATGATTAAAGAGAAGTTTTTCTTATGAAACCAAAGCATCAATGTCATTTATCCGAATAAGAAGAATAAATTTATGGTGCCTAATCATGAAAAAAAATGAGACTACTATGTGAATCCGCGTTTATCCCAATTGACAAATGAACCTCAACTCTAAAAAATAATGGAAATAGGAAGCTTTTCTTATGAAACCAAAGCATCAATGTCATTCATCTTAATGAGGAGAATGAGTTTATGGTGGCCAATCATGAAAACAAAAGAGCTTACTATGAAAATCCGTGTTTGTTCCAATTGACAAATGAACTTTAACTCTAAAAAATGAGGGAAAAAGAAGCTTTTCTTATGAAACCAAAGCATCAATGTCATTTACCCAATAAGGATAATGAGTTGATAGTGCCCAATCATGAAAAAAAAAGGAGACTCTTATGCGAACCTGTGTTAGTCCCGGTGGAGAAACGAACTTTAATTCTAAGAAATAGTAAAAAGAGAAGTTTTTCTTATTAAAGCAAAGCATCAAAGTAATTTATCTCAATGAGTAGAACAAGTTTAGGGTGCCTAATCGTGGAAAGAAAGGAGAAGATTATGGAATCCATGTCTGTCCCAATTGACAAATGATTTTTAACACTAAAAAATAATGAAAAGAGAAACTATTCATATGAAACCAAAGCACCAATATCATTTATCCCAATACAGGGAATGAGTTTATGGACACTAATCATGAAAAGAAAGAAGAATATTATGTGAATCCGTATTTGTTCCAATTGACAAATGAAATTTGACTCTAAAAAATGATGGAAAGAGAAGCTTTTCTTTTAAAATCAAAGCATCAATGTCATTCATCCAAATAAGGAAAATGAGTTTATGGCACCCAATCATGAAAAAAAAAGAGAATATTATGTGAATCTGTGTTTGTCCTAATTAGGAAATGAAATTTAACTCTAAAAAATGGTGCAAGGAGAACCTTTTCTTTCAAACAAAAACATCAATGTTATTCCTCCCAATAAGGAGAATAAGTTAATGGTGCCCAAACATGAAAAGAAAAGAGATTATTATGTGAATCCGTGTTTGTCCCAATTGACAAATGAACTTTAACTCTAAAAATGATTAAAGAGAAGCTTTTCTTATGAAACCAAAGCATCAATGTCATTTATCCCAACAAGGAGAATGAATTTATGGTGCGTAATAATGAAAAGAAATGAGATTCTATGTGAATCCGCATTTGTCTTAACTGACAAATGCACTCTAACTCTAAAAAATATGGAGAGGGAAGCTTTTGTTATGAAACCAATGCACCAATGTCTTTTATCCCAATGAGGAGAATAACTTAATAGTGCCCAATCATACAAAAAAAAAGAGATTACTTTGTGAATCCATGTTTGTCCCAATTGATAAATGAATTTTAACTCTAAAAAATGATGGAAAAGAAACTTTTTTTATGAAGCCAAAGCATCAGTGTCATTCATCCCAGGGAAGAGAATGAGTTTATCGTGCGAATTATAAAAAAAAGTAGATTACTATGTGAATCCCTATTTGTCCCAATTGACAAATGAACTTTAACTCTAAAAAATGATGGAAAAAAAGAGGTTTTGTTGTGAACCTAAAGCATCAATGTTATTAATCCCAATGCAGAGAATGCATTTATGGTTCCTAATCATGAAAAGAAAGAAGATTACTATGTGAATCTGCGTTTGTCCCAATTAACAGATGAACTTCAACTCTAAAATATGATGGAAAGAGAAGCTCTTTTTACAAAACCAAAGCATCAATGTCATTCATCTTAATAAGGAGAATGAGTTTATGGTAGCCAATCATGAAAATAAAGGAGCTTACTATGAAAATCTGTGTTTGTCCCAATTGACAAATGAACTTTAACTCTAAAAAATAAGGGAAAGAGATTCTTATGAAACCAAAGCATCAATGTCATTTACCTAATGAGGATAATGAGTTGATGATGCCTAATCATGAAAAAAAATGAAGATTCCTATGCGAACCTATGTTAGTCCCAGTGGAGAAACGAACTTTAATTCTAAAAAATAGAGTAAAGAAAAGTTCTTATTATGAAACCAAAGCATCAAAGTAATTTATCCCAATGAGTAGAACAAGTTTACGATGCCCAATCATGAAAAGAAAGGAGAAGATTATGTGGATCCATGTCTGTCCCATTGACAAATGATTTTTAACACTAAAAAATGATGAAAAGAGAAGCTATTCATATGAAACCAAAGCACTAATATCATTTATCCCAACGCAGGGAATGAGTTTATGGACCCTAATCATGAAAAGAAAGGAGAATATTATGTGCATCTGTGTTTGTTCTAATTGACAAATGAAATTTGACTCTAAAAAATGATGGAAAGAGAAGCTTTTCTTTTAAAACCAAAGCATCAATGTCATTCATCCAAATAAGTAAAATGAGTTTATGGCGCCTAATCATGAAAAAAAAAGATTATTATGTGAATCTGTGTTTGTCCTAATTGAGAAATAAAATTTAACTCTAAAAAATGGTGCAAGGAGAAGCTTTTCATTTCAAACCAAAACATCAATGTTATTCCTCCCAATAAAGAGAATAAGTTAATGGTGCCCAAACATGAAAAGAAAAGTGATTATTATGTGAATCCGATTTTGTCCCTATTGACAAATGAACTTTAACTCTAAAAAATGATTAAAGAGAAGCTTTTCTTATGAAACCAAAGCATCAATGTCATTTATCCCAACTAGGAGAATGAATTTATGGTGCATAATCATGAAAAGAAATGAGATTACTATGTGAATCCGCGTTTGTCTTAATTAACAAATGCACTTTAACTCTAAAAAAATATGGAGAGAGAAACTTTTATTATGAAACCAACGCACCAATGTCTTTTATCCCAATGAGGAGAATGAGTTAATGGTGCCAATCATGAAAAGAAAGTAGATTTCTATGTGAATCCCTATTTGTCCCAATTGACAAATGAACTTTAACTCAAAAAAACGATGGAAAAAAGAGGTTTTGTTGTGAAACTAAAGCATCAATGTTATTAATCCCAATGCAAAGAATGCATTTATGGTGCCCAATCATGAAATGAAAGAAGATTACTATATGAATCCGCGTTTGTCCTAATTGACAGATGAACTTCAACTCTAAAAAATGATGGAAAGGGAAGCTTTTCTTACGAAATCAAAGCATCAATGTCATTCATCTTAATAAGGAGAATGAGTTTATGGTGGCCAATCATGAAAACAAGGGAGCTTACTATGAAAATCCATGTTTGTCCCAATTGACAAATGAACTTTAACTCTAAAAAATAAAGGAAAAAGATTCTTATGAAACCAAAGCATCAATGTCATTTACCTAATTAGGATAATGAGTTGGTGGTGCCCAATCATGAAAAAAAATGAAGATTCCTATGCAAACCTGTGTTAGTCCCAGTGGAGAAATGAACTTTAATTCTAAAAAATGGTGGAAAGAGAAATTTTTATTATGAAACCAAAGCATCAAAGTAATTTATCCCAATAAGTAGAATGAGTTTACAGTGCCTAATCATGGAAAAAAATAGAATATTATGTGAATCCATGTCTGTCCTAATTGACAAATGATCTTTAACACTGAAAAAGGACAGAAAGAGAAGTTATTCATATGAAACCAAAGCACCGATGTCATTTATCCCAACGCGAGGAATGAGTTTATGGACCCCAATCACGAAAAAAAGGAGAATATTATCTAAATACATGTTTGTTCCAATTGACAAATGAAATTTGACATAAAAAAATGATGGAAAAAGAAGCTTTTCTTTTAAAACCAAAGCATCAATGTCATTCATCCAAATAAGGAAAATGAGTTTATGGTGCCTATTCATGAAAAGAAAGGAGAATATTATGTGAATTTGTGTTTGTCTCAATTGAGAAATGAAATTTAACTCTAAAAAATGGTGCAAAGAGAAGTTTTTCTTTTCAAACCAAAGCGTCAACGTCATTCTTCCTAATAAGGAGAATGAGTTAATGGTGCCCAAACATGAAAAGAAAGGAGATTATTATGTGAATCCGTGTTTGTCCCAATTGACAAATGAACTTTAACTCTAAAAAATGATTAAAGAGAAGCTTTTCTTATGAAACTAAAGCATCAATGTCATTTATCCCAATGAGGAGAATGAATTTATGGTGCCTAATCATGAAAAGAAATGAGATTACTATGTGAATCCATTTTTGTCCTAATTGACAAATGAACTTTAACTCTAGAAAATGATGGAAAGAGAAGCTTTTCTTATGAAACCAATGCACCAACGTCTTTTATCCTAGCGAGGAGAATGTGTTTATAGTGCCAAATCATGAAAAGAAAGGAGATTAGTATATGAATCCGTGTTTGTACTAATTGGCAAATGAACTTTAACTCTAAAAAATGATGGAAAGAGAAGCTTTTCTTATAAAACCAAAGCATCAATGCTTTTTCTTCCCAACGAGAATAATGAGTTTATGGTGAAAAGAAAGAATATTACTATGTGAATCCATGTTCATCGCAATTGACAAATGAACTTTAACTATAAAAAATAATAGAAAGAGAAGGTTTTCTTACGAAACTAAAGCATAAATACCATTTACCCCAACGATGAGAATGATTTTATGGTGCCCAATCATGAAAATAGACAAGATTATTATGTGAATCCGTGTTTGTTCTAATTGGCAAATGAACTTTGACTCTAAAAAATGATGAAAAGAGAACTTTTCTTATGAAACCAAAGATTAATGTCATTTATCCCAACAAGGACAATGAATTCATGGTGCCTAATCATGAAAAGAAAGGAGATTACTATATGAATTCATGTTTGTCTTAATTGACAAATAAACTTTAACTCTAAAAAATGATGGAAAGACAAGCTTTTCTTATGAAACCAAAGCAACGATGTCATTTATCCCAATGAGGAGAATGAGTTTATAGTGCCAAATCATGAAAAAAAAAAAAGGAGATTACTATGTGAATCCATGTTTGTCCTAATTGACAAATGAACTTTAACTCTGAAAATGATGGAAAGAGAAGCTTTTCTTATGAAACCTAAGCGTCAACGTTTTTTCTTCCCAACGAGAAGAATCAGTTTATGGTGAAATGAAAGGAGATTACTATATGAATCTATGTTCATCACAATTGACAAATGAACTTTAACTATAAAAAAAATGGAAAGAAAAGGTTTTCTTACGAAACTAAAGCATCAATACCATTTATCCCAACGATGAGAATGATTTTATGGTGCCCAATCATGAAAGGAGACAAGATTATTATGTGAATCCATGTTTGTTCCAATTGGCAAATGAACATTAACTCCAAAAAATGATGAAAAGTGAACTTTTCCTATGAAACCAAAGCATTAATGTCATTTATCCCAACAAGGACAATGAATTCATGGTGCCTAATCGTGAAAAGAAAGGAGATTACTATGTGAATCAGTGTTTGTCTTAATTGACAAATAAACTTTAACTCTAAAAAAT
>JBBYHM010004034.1:0-12127 GCA_038381775.1 Adansonia rubrostipa | reverse complement strand
AATCAGGTCGAGGTAGGTTTTTTGGGAGTGCATTGTTACTGTACATTTGGGCTCGGAGTCATTTTTGGGGTGAGGGTAACGTTAAAGTAAAGCCATACTTCTTGCATTTCGTCCCTCTACAAAAGTTCATCAAGAAACGTTGGCATGGTTCAGGATCGAAAAATCAATGGGTGGAAACGTTGAAAAATTTGGTTTCTACAGATATAACATAACGAGCTCCTTGGCTTGGTTTGCACCTAAACCTTTTCTATACCGATGTGGTCAGTTACTTTTTGTGCTTTTGCTCGATTTATGGGGAACCGTAGGATATACACTGCTCTTAGTTCGACGACAGTATGGGTCGCAATAATTTATTCCTATGACTGCCTGGTTGGCAAGCACAGACTTAGACTATTCTGGGGAAGGTTATAGGAGTCTGCTTCAGTCAACAGCCCTGCATTGGAGAACAAGGTATGAATCAGGGATAAGTGTTTATACAGATGAAACTACTCCTGGGTATGATGCTTGGAGTCGTATTCAAGGATGTAATTTAATCATCCCGAGTACAGATGGATCTAATCCTCGGGTGCCCATATAGCCTCAACCTACAATGCCTTCAGAAGTGGAGTTGATAAAACAAGAAGTTGAGAGAGATCGAAAAAGGTTGGCCGCGGAAAACCAAGTTTTTTAGGGAGAAATTATGTACTTAAAGATGAAAATGGAGGCTAAGGAAAAAGACGCCAAGAAAATGGAAGAATAATACAACCTAATGAAACACGATTGGATTGAGCAGAATAAAAAGATGAGACTTGCTGGCATATCTGAAAGTTCAAGCAAATCTTTCAATAAGACGTCAGATGAGGTGCACAAGCTTCGCCAAGAGCTGGGAATGTGGAAAACTAGGGCCATAGAAGAAGAAGCTAAACTAGCTGCTTGCGAACAAGAGAGAAAAGCACATGCTGACACCCATGCTCATTTAAGGAGATCTATAAAAAAGAATGAACAGCTCAGGATTAATTTGGGTGCAGAGCAAGAAAGAATGGCCAGCTTGATCCAGGAAAGGGTAACTCTTGCTATGACCGTCGAGGAAATGGGACAAGTTCTACGTCGACAACAATGTGATATTGATGCCTGGGTATAAGCTTATCGGGAAATGTATGTATCTTGGGATAATAAGCTGTATTGGGTCAAGTATGAGTCTAACAAATGGAGAGCCAACCCTTTAGGTTGGCAATTCTACATTGATCACCTGACATAGCAGATTCACTTGGCAGTCATCCAAGCAAGACATATGGTTGAGAAAATCCATGTTCTGAAAAGCCAAATTAACCCAGTTGGTGAATTTGGTCCTGTTGTACTTATGTTTCTAGAACAAGCAGAACAACAATATGACCAGATTAAAACCTTTCTTGGATGTAATCCTAACATGATAGACAATGTGTAACCTTTTTCAAAGTTAATGGAAATTTATGATTCTAAAATCTTTTGTTAAACAAAGTGCTCCTATGAGTACATTTATACATTTATATCATGCATTTGTATCATACATACATAAATTCATTCATTCATAGATTCATAATTTAATAAAATCTGGAATTCTTTTTTTAAGGTTTTAAACATTGATAATAAGGAGAGACCTACTGAACAACAACTTACTAATCGCTATTACACAAAATTCAGAGCAAAGAAAATGGCGGAGGATCAGTTAGCA
This sequence comes from Adansonia rubrostipa, assembly GCA_038381775.1. NCBI lineage: Eukaryota > Viridiplantae > Streptophyta > Magnoliopsida > Malvales > Malvaceae > Adansonia > Adansonia rubrostipa. The sequence goes on along the minus strand of JBBYHM010004034.1, from coordinate 10,437 downwards.
AGATTGGAAAGGCTTGAAGTAAGCCAACATCAATCCTAAGAGAATATGATTCAAAGGCAAGAAGAAATGCAAGCTCAAATTACCAGATTGGTGGAATTATCATTGGCAAGAGAGTCAGCGCACCCGTCCGAAATCAGTCCAACTCCTGCTGGCTCATTTGGGGGGGTCTAACCTAAAATACAACAAACACTTGCACAAGAAACTTAAATTCCAAACATGCCAACTACACAACAAAATACTCCCAGAGTTACACCACTTCCAGTCATTGTTGTTAATCCTGACATTCTCTCACAAGGGGTTGATGCTAGAGCTACACGATAGGAGATAACAATTCTTGATACTGTTGAAGCAGTAGAACAACATTGACAAAAAGCCAAAACTGAAATCGAGATCGAGAAAGAAAAAATACAGCTTTTAGAAAAAAGGTTGAAAGCCATAGAAAAAGATGAATTTTGCACTGGCGTAGATGTGAAGGATCTTAGCCTAGTTTCTGACCTAATTTTGTCACCAAAATTTAAAATGCCTGAATTTGAAAAATATAAGGGCACTACTTCTCAGCCAGCTCACATCAAGATGTTCATTCGAAAGATGGTTGGTTATTCTCACGATGATAAGCTACTCATTCACTGCTTGTCGGAAAGTTTAACTAGATCGGCGCTGAATTGGTATAACAGTTTGACGCACAGTCAAATTCAATACTGGTCAGATTTAGCTAATGCATTCCTGCAATAGTACAAGCATATGTCTAAATGGGTGCCAGACAGATTAACCCTTCAAAATATGGACAAGAAGCTTACCGAGCCTTTTCAAGAGTATGCTCAAAGGTGGAGGGATGTGGCATCTCAAGTCCAACCCCCTTATCCGAGGAAGAAACCACCATGCTGTTTGTAGGTACCTTACGTCCTTCTTATTATGACAAACTGGTAGGGAATGCAACAAAAAATTTCTCTGATCTTGTAATCTTTGGAGAAATGATTGAATCGACCATTAAGGCCAGGAAGCTTGCCTCAGGAGAGTCTTCTAGTGCAAAGAAGCTTGGACCAATAAAGAAGAAAAGTGAAACACCATCGGTCGGTTATGTGAGCCAACCATACTGCTCAAGACCTCGCCCCAATTATCAAAATCCAAGACAAGTGCCCCAAAACACTTATCCTTACAATACACCTCGAGCACCTGTTTCAATAACTGTACAAGCTACCATTGCAAAGACACCTCTCCAAAACCAGCCAAGACCCAACAACAATACATAACCTCAAAGAGCTAACCAACCTAGATCTCATTATGAACCCCTTCCTTACTCTTATAAGGAAATGTTTGATAAGCTTTTTAAGGCATGGTTAGTGGCTCCAATCTTTTCTAAACTATATGAAGGAAATTTCCCCAGTTGGTATGACCCAAATCTGCATTGTGAGTATCATGCAATAACAGGTCACTTAATCAAAAACTGTACGCCCTTCAAGCAAAAGGTTTAAAGTCTTCTTGAGAGGGGTGCTTTTCGAATTGATAATGGCCCAACACCTAATGTGGCAGCAAATCCCTTACCAGATCACACTGAACCTAGGATTAATGCTCTGATTGTTGAAGAAGAAAGATGAATAAAGTCAAAAGCCCAAGAAGTTAAAACTTTTATGGAAGAGGTATGGGCAATCTTAACTAAAAGAGGGATCCTTAGTCAAAATTATGGAAGTATCAGAGGTCAATATGATCTTGGTGCTAACTTTTGCAAATTCCATAAGGGATCAGGATACACTTTGCAAACTTACAGAGAATTTTTAACCATAAGGTGAAGGATCATCGTAGTCGCCTTACAGGGTTAGTCGCCCTCTTATCATTCATAGCAATCAACCTAAGATCACATTGCCTAGAATTGAGGTCACTCCTAGGCTCATTATAAGAGCACCAACTCCATTCCCATATCAGAATAGCAAGCAAGTACTGTGGAAGTATGATGGTGGGATAACAACTCCAGAGGTTGTTAAAAGTCAACTGGCTGCTATCGATATAACCGGGGTGAGCCATGTGACAAGGAGTGGTCGTATCTATAGCCCAAAAACCATTGAGGCCAATGTGAAGACCAAGTCAAAAGGATAGGTATCTGGAAAAGTAATAGTGATTGAAAATAGCCCAATAGAAGTACAAGAACCAGTAAAGAAAAAAGAGGCAGCTAAATTCCTAAAGTACATTAAGCACAGTGAATATAGTGTGATAGAGCAATTAAAGCAGCAACCAGCAAAGATCTCTTTACTGACTTTATTGCTCAGTTTTGAACTTCATCGAAATGCTTTTCTAAAAGCACTAAATCAGGCCTATGTCCCTCAAGACTTTACTATCCACAAACTCGACTGCTTGGTCAATAATATTGTCACTGACAACTTCATATCATTTAGTAAGGATGAAATTCCGCCATGGGGTAGCACTTCAACAAAAGCTCTCTACATCATAACTCACTGTAGAGGGACCATTCTGCCTAAAGTCCTCATTGACAATGGATAAGCTTTGAGCCTAATACCATTAATCATGTTGTCTCACTTACCAATTGATGTCGGTCAGATCAAGCACAGCCACATAATTGTTAAGGCATTCGACAAGACTAAGAGAGAAATTAAGGGAACTATCTTGATCACTTTAGATATTAGCCCTTGCCCATTTGAGATCGAATTTCATGCAATCGATATTGTCCCAGCATACAACTGTTTGTTAGGATGACCATGGATTCATTCTGCTAGGGCCATCCCATCATCTTTGCACCAAAATGTTAAATTCATAGTTGATGAAAAGTTGATTGGCCTATCCAGGGAAGAAGATATTGTGGCCATGACTTCTACTGAAGCCTCTTACGTTGAAGTAAATACTGAAACTGAGGAGTGCTCTATCAGATCCTTTGAAATCATCAACGCCACTTTTGTTGCAAAAAGGTTTGTAATCCTATAACCTAGACTTTCAAACAGCACCCGCATGGGTCTCAAGCTTACAGTTGGGAAAGAAGCTCGAGCTAGAAGTGGACTAGGGAAACGTTTGCAAGGAATCAGTCAAGCCATTAATGTCAATGATAAGAAAGACAAATATGGATTAGGCTTCAAGCTAGAAAGAGTTCAGAAGAAGAATATCGAAAAAGAAATGAGAAAAAAGTAGCCATCCCTAAGTGTTAACCAACAGTTAGGTCAAAAATCAACTCTTTACCTCTCGTTGAAGGAAATTTCTGCTACAGAGGAGTCAATCCAGAAAATGAAGATAAAGCAGGCAGGAACGTTGTTTTGGTGATTAATGAAGCCTTCGATGAGCATCATGTGGTTACCATTGAAATAGATAATGAAGAGTTCACTGAGGATCGTGGGATTCGCCCATGCCCCCTGGATATATTTTAAGGAATTGGACATGTGTTAAGAGAAGCATAGTGTCTAGGCCAATCCCAAAGTAATAACTAAGAAATGAACTCTGTTATCTATAGATCTTTTTGTAAAAACTTAAAATGTTAATTTATCATCAGTAAAAATGTAATGCACGTAATCTTTCCTTATATAATCTTTATTGGCTCTTTTACTGTCTTACATCCATTTTTTTTATGATTTCTTATCTCAGCATCCCTTTTTGTTTCTTTGCATTCATACCTAATTCATATTCTATAATCTTTTGCCTATTTCCTCCTTGCTTTTGTCTTTGCAGTGAAATAGATAAATCTGATCAGGATTCAGAGGTTAATTTTGAAAAGACTATTTGTTTAAATGAGGTTAATCTTGAAAAAGATGTCGATGATCATATCTTGCCTCCTGATTTATTAAAAATAAATAAACGAGAAGCGTAGAACACCCCATGACGAGCCCACTGAGATTATTAATTTAGGGAATGATGAAAATGATAAGAAGGAGATCAGAATAAGGACTGCCATAAAGGTTTTTACCTGAGAAGATCTGATAAGCTTGCTGCATGAATTTTGAGACATCTTTGCATGGTCTTATCAGGACATGCCAGGATTAGATGTGGAAATTGTGGTTCATAAATTGCCTTTAAAGTCGAAATACAAACTGGTTCAACAAAAGCTAAAGAGAATGAAACCAGAGATGCTATTGAAGATAAAAAAAGAGGTTAAAAAGCAATCTGAATCTGGATTTTTAAAGGTGGCAAAATATCCAGAGTGGGTTACAAACATTGTCCCAATTCCCAAGAAAGATGAAAGAGTTAGAATATGTATAGATTACCGAGACCTCAATCGAGCAAGCCCAAAAGATAACTTTTTTCCCTCATATAGACACCCTAGTTGATAATACTGCGAAAAACTATTTATTTTCCTTCATGGATGGATTTTTAGGCTATAATCAAATTAAAATGGCTTCGGAGGATATGGAAAAGACCACGTTTGTTATAATGTGAAGAACATTTTGTTACAAAGTAATGCCATTAGGGTTGAAGAATGCAAGAGTAACTTACCAAAGAGCAATGGTCACCCTATTCCATGACATGATGCATAAGGAAATTGAAGTGTACATTGACGACATGATTGCCAAGTCCCCTCAAGAAGAAAGTCATGTAGCGAACTTGCGAAAGTTGTTTGAAAGGTTAAAAAAATATCAATTAAAGCTGAACCCTACAAAATGTACATTCAGAGCTAGGTCTAGAAAATTGTTGGGTTTTATCGTAAGTGAAAGAGGAATTAAGGTTGATCCAGATAAGATCAAAGCTATATAGGAGTTGCCATCCCCACTCACGCCAAAAGAAGTGAGAAGTTTCTTAGGGCGATTGAATTACATTGCTAGATTCATATCTTAACTCACAGATAAGTGTGATCCAATTTTTTGGCTTTTGCGAAAATAAAATCCTGGTGAATGGGATAATGAGTACCAAAATGCTTTCGAAAAAGTTAAACAATATCTCTCTAATCCGTCGATATTGGTATCGCCTGCTCCAGGATGACCTTTAATCCTGTATTTGTCAGTGTTCGAAAGATCCATGGGCTGTGTTCGGGTAGGATGATGATACTGGAAAGAAAGAGCATGCAATCTATTACCTCAGTAAGAAACTTTTAGATTACGAGGTAAATTATTCCTATATAGAGAAGATATGTTGTGCTCTAGTCTGGACAGCGAAAAGACTCCGACAGTACATGTTGTATCATGTTACATGGCTGATCACCAAAATAGACCTAATCAAATATCTATTCGAAGTGCCAGCTTTATCAGGAAGGATAGCTAGGTGGCAAGTTCTATTATTTGAATATGATATCATTTATGTAAGCCAAAAGGCGATCAAAGGAAGTGCCATCGTTGAATTCTTAGCAAGCCGAGCGCTTGACGATTATCAGCCATTGGATTTTGAATTCTTTGATGAGCACTTGATGAATATTACAGTTGAAGAAGAAGAAGAAGAAGAAGAATCAAAAGGATCTCAATGGAGAATGTATTTTGATGGAGCATCAAATGCATTGGGGCATGGAATCAGGGTAATTTTAATATCTCCAGAAGTGGATTATTACCCTTTTACAGCCCAGATAATTTTTTATTACACCAACAATGTGGCAAAATATAAGGCATGTATTATAGGGCTACGAGCAGCATTAAAAAAGAAGGCTCAAGATTAAAAGTCTACGAAGATTCAGCCTTGGTAATTTACCAATTGCGTGGAGAATGGGAAATGCGAGATCCAAGATTGCAGCAATATAAAAAATTATTTCCAGAATTACTAAAAAAATTCAAAGAAGTGGACTTCGTTCATCTGTTTCATGATGACAATCAAATGGCAGATGCTCTAGCCACCTTGGCTTCGATTTTTAAAGTAAACAAGGGGTAAGAGGCGATGCCCATTGAGATGAGTATTTATGAATTCCCTATATACTGCTACAACATTGAAATTGAAGCAGATGGCCTTCCATGGTATCACGATATCAGAAATTATTTGCAGGATCGAATATATCCTCTAAATGCCTCAGAAACTAATAAGAGAACCTTAAGAAGGCTAGCACTGAATTTTGTCTTAGACGGAGAGATTTTATATAAGAGAAGTTTTGACCAAACATTTTTAAGGTGTGTTGATGCTTTAGAAGTAAAGAAAATAATAGAAGAAGTACATGAAGGGGTTTATGGGATTCATGCCAACAGACACAATATAGCAAAAGAAATCATGAGATTGGGCTACTTTTGGATGACTATGGAGAGTAACCGTATCAAGTACGCTCGAAAGTGCCATAAGTGTCAAATCTATGCTGACAAGATTCATATCCCACCCCATCGTTGCATTTCATGACCGTACCATGGCCTTTTTCTATATGGGGGATGGATGTTATCGGACCCATTACTCCTACAGCATCGAATTGGCATCGTTTCATCTTAGTGGCCATTGATTATTTCACTAAATGGGTGAAGCCGCTTTTTTTGCAAAAGTTACAAGATTGGTGGTGATTAAATTTCTAAAGGGTAATATCATTTATAGATTCAGGGTCCCTGAAAGAATTATAACGGATAATGCCTTTAACTTGAATAATAAATTGATGACGGAGGTTTGCACCCAGCTCAAAATCTCTCATCACAATGCGATCACATATCGTTTGAAGATGAATGGGGTCGTAGAAGCTGCCAACAAAAATATTAAGAAGATTATCGGAAATATAGTAAAGACTTATAAAGATTGGCACGAGAAGCTTCTGTTTGCTCTCCTTGCTTATCGAACCTCTGTAGAACCTTAATAGGGGCAACACCTTACTCATTGGTGTATGGCACGGAGGCAGTACTACCAATTGAAGTTAAGATCCCATCACTTCGAATATTAATGGAGACCAAATCGGAAGATACTGAATGGGCACGCGATCGCAATGAACAATTAAACTTTATTGAAGAAAAGAGGTTGAAAGCAATCCAACATGGGCAAATGTACCAGAAAAGGATGATGAAGGCCCACGATAAGAAGATTCGTTAAAGACAGTTTCATAAAGGAGAACTCATACTGAAGAAAATCCTCTCGATACAAAAAGATCCGTGAGGCAAATAGGCACCCAACTGGGAAGGGCCCTTTGTGGTCCACAAGGCACTCTCAAGAGGCGCATTAATCTTTGCCGAAATGGATGGAGATGTCTTGCCAAACCCCATTAATGTAGACAGTGTAATGAAATACTATGATTAAAAAAAATAAAAACAAAACAAAACAAAAAGATGAAACCCATACAGGGCGTTCGATTAAAGATGATATAAGGGGAGGCTTTGAGTTGAAAACCCGAAAGGGCAGCTTAAGCAAAAAAAAAAAATGATCGGATCATAGGCATAATATGATTAAACGCATCTCTAAAAAGATGGATCTACATAGGAGCAGTTATTTCATTCAAAAAAAATCTTTGAAGATTTGAATTCAGTTGTCCAGACCTTTTCTTTGACATTTATCATTATCTTTGTAAATCATTTCTTAGGCATTTTACCCTTCTTTTTGTAAAAGAGCCAATATTCTACTTTCTTTCTTTGAAATGCAACCTCTGTTAGACTATCTTTTCCATCGTGCTAACATTTTTGCTAAATGATAATTAACAACTTAAAGAAATAAAGATGGATTAAAATAGATAACATACTAATTTCTTTGAGTTACTTTGGAATGAGGTCAAAACATTATGAAAATCTTGGTTCACGTCTTAATTCCTTCAAACATTCTAGGAAGCGTTAAAAGTGGATAACTAACGGTCTTAGATGGAACTTTGACGATGAAGGAAGTTTAACCTTTTAAAAGATATTCATTATTTTGTTCTGGCTGGCAAGGGAGTTGATAGAGATTTTAGGTTTTTGTTATATTCTGAAAACCACAGATGGCTCGGGGCAGGGACACGCCACAGGTTTTCAATCATATCCCTTTTCCTCAACTTCTAGATCGTATTAATGCATCACAAAGTCCTGTTTCCTCTCAGGGTAGGGACATCACCCGTATTTCCAATCATATCCCTTTTTTCTCAACCACTAGATGGTATTGATGGTATTGATGCATTACATAACCACAAGTGGCATGCCCTACATATTCTTAATCATACCATTCTCTTTCAGTTACTAGATGACGTTGGTGCATCATAATCTGAATTTCCTCAGAGGGCAGGAACAATCAATTTTGCAAAAATAACGTTGATTCAAGATTGGCCTTGTATCGCCAGAAAGATTCTCTACGCTTTTTGAAGATGTTTTTAGGCTTCTGAAGTGGGTTGAATCAGGATTTAAAGGAAAATGAATGAGCAATAAGCAAAATGAAGAATAAACTCAATCTTGAAAATCTATGCACATTTATCATGCAACCGCATTCATAATTACGTAATTCACAGGTTTAAAGCAATGAAGCAGGAAAAAACTATCAGAATGGATACTGCTTCAAAATCAAAAGGTAAGTCAAGTTTTCCTTAAAGATCTCAAATATTAGATTACTTCAACCTTATCAAGGTTTGTCTTCAATCGATTGTACTTAATCAAATTTTTACTTGCTTGGCTGTACTTAGTCAAGTCTTACTACTTTACTTGGTCATACTTCTTTTTGCTTTTGTTTGACGTGATAGTTTAGCCCTGGTCAAACTTTCTTTCATTTTCGTTTGACATGATGGTTTAGCCCTGGTCAAACTTCCTTTCAATTTTATTTGATGTGATGGTTTAGCCGTAGTCAAACTCTATTTTCACCTCCGTTTGACGTGATGGTTTAGCCCTGGTCAAAATTTCTTTTCATTTCATTTGGCATGATATTTTAGCCCTGGTCAAACTTTTTTTTCATTTTGTTTGATGCGATGGTTTTGCCCTGGTCAGACTTTTTTTCATTTCAGTTGACGTGATGGTTTAGCCCTGGTCAAACTTTCTTTCATTGTCATTTGACGTGATGGTTTAACCCTGGTCTAACTTTCTTTTACTGTCATTTGACATGATGGTTTCACCTTGTCAAACTTTCTTTTATATTTTGTTTGACGCGATGGTTCAGCTCTAGTGGAACTTGTTACTTTTAACTTTGGGTATTTGTCTTGTACCCTTTGTCTACCCATCGGCTTGGTCCTGGGTAACTCTTTTCATTTGTTAACTTAACTATTCAGTCTTAGTCAATTTGTCTTACTGGTTGGTTTGTGCGTTTTTGCCCCAACCAACTCATTTTTAATATTAATTTCACCATAGGTTGAAAGTTCCTCTTCTAATCATTGAGCTTTAATCTGTATGTTTGTATCTCGTTTTTCTTTCACTTTGCCACCTAGATGAAATTGTGTCTATTTGGTCTTTGTCATATTCCTGATTTTCAGCAATGGACAAAGAGAGGCAGCTGTAAACACGTAATTTTGTCCGACCCTAAAAAAAACTTTAAATTCTACAACTAAGCCCAATGAGCCCAATAATTCTACCAAGCCCATTCTTGATTAAGCCCATTTCATTCCCTAAAGGCCTACCAAGCCTATTTTAATACCCAACTTCCTAACAAGCCCACTAAATTTTTTCTTTTTAATTTTATACCAATGATTAAATTTTCTTTTATTAATTTTTATGGGGTTTTGATTAGAATTTCCACAAGATTAAATTCTTCTTTGGATTTATCATGAGAATTTATTTATTTATTTATTATTTTTTGTTGAACCTTAATTTTTATTTTTTTATTTTTTTATTTTTTTCAAATAGAACTTTCAATTAGGATTTTCTTGCAATTTGATTACATTAATTTCTTTACTTCTAATATTTTTTTTTGTAAATTTATAATTTTATTTTGCTCTAATTTTTCCAATTTAGTTACGTGAAATATAATTTGGTTGGAATTAAACCCTTTTCCAACTAATTTTGTTTCATTCCAACTAAATCTATCAAATTAACTAAAACCATCATTTCACCTAAATTAGCATAATCATGACAATAGGTAGGGTGGCTTGTGTGAAAAGATCGGAAAGCATGGGCTTATGACAATATTTATTTTTCTCCAACCTAACAAGTAAGCTAAAAAAATAATAATAAATAACAAAAAAAGAAAATAAGGTGATTTGATGGAAACTTTTGGCCAAGGAGGATTTTCATCCTCTTTGGCCGAATCCTCCCCTCTTTATGCTATTTCACCAAAAAAAAAAAGCTTGAAAAAAAATAGAGAGAGTTTTTAGAAAAAAAATGAAAAAAATTCAAAGCTTTGTTAAAGAAAATCTCTACTTTAATCTTTGAATTTTTGTTTGTTTGATACATCTTCCTTCTCTTTGGTGAGCCCAAAATGTTTTTAAGTTCATGGATTTTTTATCCATGTTGAAAGACTAAGCATAATGGCCATGAACTAATTTCCTTGATTTTTTTTTCTTTTTTTGTTAGTAAATTATTTTTCTTCATGAATCATGTGTATGTTGATATGATGTTTGTTTTGGTGTTGTGTTTATCACATATATGTTCATATATATTTTAGTTCTTTTAGCATTTTCTTGTTATCATGGTGAAAGTACATGTTTATGTGCTTATTTTTATGATTTTATCATATAATGGTGCTAATTTG
>JBBYHM010004013.1:0-12127 GCA_038381775.1 Adansonia rubrostipa | reverse complement strand
GTGCCAATAACAAAAAGAATGGATATTATTATAAGAATCCAAGTTTGTCTCATTTCACGGATGAACTTTGATTATAAGGAATATGACAGAAAGAAAAGCTTTTCTTGCAAATCCAAAGCATCAATATCGTATATCCTAATGTGAAGAACATGATTGCAGTGCCAATAACAAAAAGAATGGAGGTTATTACGAGTATCCAAGTTTGCTTTATTTCACAGATAAACTTTGATTATAAGGAAAATGATGTAAAGAAAAGCTTTTTCTACAAATCCAAAGCTTCAATATCGTGTATCACAATGAGGAGAACATGATTATAGTGCCCATTCATAAAAAGAACGAAGATTATTACGAACATCCAAGTTTGTCTTATTTCACGAATGAACTTTTGTTATAAGGAAAATGGTGGAAAGAAAAACTTTTCTTGCAAATCCAAAGCATCAATATCGTGTATCCTAGAGAGGACAACATGATTATAGTATCCATGACAAAAAGAACAGAAATTATTATGAGAATCCAAGTTTATCTCATTTCATGGATAAACTTTGATTATAAGGAAAATAGTCGAAAAAAAAGCTTCTCTTGTAAATCCAAAGCATCAATATCATGTATCCTAATGAGGAGAACATGATTGTAGAGCCAGTAACAAAAAGAACGGAGATTATTATAGGTATTCAAGTTTGTCTCATTAAATGGATAAACTTTGATTATAAGGAAAAGGGTGGAAAGAAAAGTTTTTCTTGCAAATCCAAAGCATTAATATCATCTATCCTTATGTAGAGTGCATGATTGTAGTGCCCAATCGCAAAAGGAATGGATATTATTACGAGAATCGAAGTTTGACTCATTGGATGGACAAGCTTTCCTTATAAGCAAAATGGTGGAAAAAAAGGTTTTCTTGTAAATCCAAAGCATCAGCAACGTGTATCCTAATGTGGAGAACATGATTGTAGTGCCCATAACAAAAAGAATGGAGATTATTACCAGTATCCAAGTTGCCTTATTTCATAGATGAACTTTGATTATAAGAAAAATGGTGGAAAGAAAAGCTTTTCCTACAAATCCAAAGCATCAATATCGTGTATCTGAAAGAGGACAACATGATTGGAGTGTCGATAACAAAAATTACAGACAAACTTTGACTATGAGGCAAATGGTGGAAAGAAAACCTTATCTTCCAAATCCAAATCATCAATATCGTGTATCCCAATATGAAGAACATGATTGTAGTGCCCATAACAAAAAGAATAGAGATTATTACAAGTATCCAAGTTTATCTCATTTCACAAATGAACAAAAAAGGTTTTCTTGCAAATCCAAAGCATCAATATCGTGTATCCCAATATGGAGAACATGATTGTAGTGCCCATAACAAAAAGAATGGAGATTATTACGAGTATCCAAGTTTGCCTTATTTCATGGATGAATTTTGATGATAAGAAAAATGGTGTAAAGAAAAGCTTTTCTTGCAAATCTAAAGCTTTAATATCGGGTATCACAATGAGGAGAATATGATTGTAGTGCCCATTAACAAAAAGAACGGAGATTATTACGAGCTTCCAAGTTTGTCTCATTTCACAGATGAATTTTAATTATAAGGAAAATGGTGGAAAGAAAAACTTTTCTTGCAAATCTAAAGCATCAATATCATGTATCCCAATAAGAACAACATGATTATGGGGTCCACAATAGAAAGAATAGAGATTTTTATGAGTATCCAAGTTTGTCTCATTTCACGAATAAACTTTGATTATAAGGAAAATGGTCAAAAGAAAAGCTTTTCTTGTAAATCCAAAGCATCAATATCATGTATCCCAATGAGGAGAACATGATTGTAGTGCCAATAACAAAAAGAACGGAGATTATTATGGGTGTCCAAGTTTGTCTTATTTAACAGATGAACTTTGATTATAAGGAAAATAGTGGAAAGAAAAGTTTTTCTTGCAAATCCAAAGCATCAATATCATCTATCCTTATGTCGAGAGCATGATTGTAGTGCCCAATTGCAAAAGGAGTGGATATTATTACGAGAATTGAAGTTTGACTCATTGGATGGACAAGCTTTCATTATAAGCAAAATGGTGGGAAAAAAGGTTTTCCTACAAATCCAAAGCATCAGTATTATGTGTCCCAATATGGAGAACATGATTGTAGTGCCCATAAGAAAAAGAATGGAGATTATTACGAGTATCCAAGTTTGCTTTATTTCACAGATGAACTTTGATTATAAGGAAAATGTTGGAAAGAAAAGCTTTTCCTGCAAATCCAAAGCATCAATATCGTTTATCTGAAAAAGGACAACATGATTGTAGTGCTGATAACAAAAAGAATAGACAAACTTTGACTATAAGGAAAATGGTGGAATGAAAAGCTTATCTTCCAAATCCAAATCATCAATATCATGTATCCCAATATGGAGAACATGATTGTAGTGCCCAAAACAAAATGAATAGAGATTATTACAAGTATCTAAGTTTGTCTCATTTCATGGATGAACATTAATTACAAGGAAAATGATGGAAAGAAAAGATTTTCTTACAAATTTGAAACATCAATATCATGTATCCTAATATGGAAAACATGATTGTAGTGGCAATAACAAAAAGAACGGAGATTATTACGAGTAGCAAAATTTGTCTCACTTCATGGATAAACATTAATTACAAGGAAAATGGTGGAAAGAAAAATTATTCTTGCAAATCCAAAGCATTAATGTCATGTATCCCAATGCGGGGAACATGATTGTAATGCCCATGACAAAAAGAATGGAGATTATTATGAGTATCCAAGTTTATCTTATCTCATGGATGAGTATTAATTACAAGGAAAATGGTGGGAAGAAAAGCTTTTCCTGTAAATCCAAAGTATTAATATCGTGTAACCGAATGTGGAGAACATGGTTGTAGTGGCAATAAAAAAAATGAAGATTATTACAAGTACCCAAATTTGTCTCATTTCATAGATGAACAATGATTATAAGGAAAATGGCAAAAAGAAAAGCTTTTCTTGCAATTCCAAAGCATCAACATGATGTATCCCAATGAGAAGAACATGATTGTAGTGCCCATAACAAAAAAAATAGAGATTACTATGAGTATCCAAGCTTGTCTCATTTCACAGATAAACTTTGATTATAAAGAAAATGATCAAAAGAAAAGCTTTTCCTGCAAATCTAAAGCATAAATATCGTGCATCCCAATGAGGAGAACACGATTGTAGTGCCAATAATGAAAAGAATGGAGATTATCATGAGTAGCCAAGTTTGTCTCATTTCATGGATAAACATTGATTACTAGGAAAATGGTGGAAAGAAAAGCTTTTCTTGCAAATCCAAAGCATCAATATCATGCATTCTAATGAGAAGAACATGGTTGTAGTGCCCATAACAAAAAGAATTGAGATTGTTATGAGTATCCAAGTTTGTCTCATTTAACGGATGAACTTTGATTTTAAGGAAATGGTGGAAAGAAAAGCTTTGCTTGCAAATCCAAAGTATCAATATGGTGTATCCCAATATAAAGAACATGATCATAGTGTAATAAACAAAAATGATGGAGATTATTCCATGTATCCATGTTTGTATCATTTGATGGATGAACCTTGATTATAAAGAAAATGGTAGAAAAAAAGCTTTTCTTGCAATTCCACAACATCTATACTGTGTATCCGAATATGGAGAACATCATTGTGGTGCCAATAACAAAAGGAACGGGGATTATTATGAGTATCCAAGTTTGCCTCATTTCATGGATAAACTTTGATTATAAAGAATATGGTGGAAAGAAAAGCTTTTCTTGCATAAATAAAGCATCAATATCATATATCCTAATGTGGAGAACATGATTGTAATGCCAATAACAAAAGAACAGAGATTGTTACAAGTATCCAAGTTTGTCTTATTTCATGGATGAACTTTGATTATAAGGAAAATGGTGGAAAGAAAAGCTTTTTTTGCAAACCCAAAGCATCAATATCATGCATTCTAATGAGAAGAACATGGTTATAGTGCCCATAACAAAAAGAATTGAGATTATTATAAGTATCCAAGTTTGTCTCATTTGACGGATGAACTTTGATTTTAAGGAAATGGTGGAAAGAAAAGCTTTGCCTGTAAATCCAAAGTATTAATATCGTGTATCCCAATATAAACAACATGATCATAGTGCAATAAACAAAAATGATGGAGATTATTCCATGTATCCATGTTTATATCACTTGATGGATGAACCTTGATTATAAGGAAAATGGTAGAAAAAAAAGCTTTTCTTGCAATTCCACAGCATCTATATTGTGTATCCGAATGTGGAGAACATCATTGTGGTGCCAATAACAAAAGGAACAGGGATTATTATGAGTATCCAAGTTTGCCTCATTTCATGGATAAAATTTGATTATAAAGAATATGGTGGAAAGAAAAGCTTTTCTTGCAAAACAAAGCATCAATATCATGTATCCTAATGTGGAGAACATGATTGTAATGCTAATAACAAAAGAATAGAGATTATTACGAGTACCCAAGTTGGTCTTATTTCATGGATGAACTTTGATTATAAGGAAAATGGTGGAAAGAAAAGCTTTTCTTGCAAATCCAAAGCATCAATATCATGTATTCCAATGAGAAGAACATGGTTTTAGTGCCCATAACAAAAAGAATTGAGATTATTATGAGTATCCAAGTTTGTCTCATTTGACGGATGAACTTTGATTTTAAGGAAAATGGTGGAAAGAAAAGCTTTTCTTGCAAATCCAAAGCATCAATATCATGTATCCCAATGAGGACAACATGATTTTAGTGCCCATAACAAAAAGAACGGAGATTATTATGGGTATCCAAGTTTGTTTCATTTCATGGATGAACTTTGATTATATGTAAAATGGTCAAAAGAAAAGCTTTGCTTGCAAGTCCGAAGAATCATTATCGTGTAACCCAATATGGAGAACATGATTGTAGTGCCGCAAACAAAATTAATAAAGATTATTCCATGTATCCGTATCATTTCAGGGATGAACTTTGATTATAACAAAAATAGTCTACAAAAATGTTTTTCTTGCAAATCCAAAGCATCAATATCGTGTAACCAATGTGGAGAACATGATTGTAGTGCCCTATCACAAAAAAATGGAGATTATGATAAAAATCCAAGTTTGACTCGTTTCATGGATGAACTTTGATTAAAAGAAATATGGTGGAAAGAAAAGCTTTTCTCGCAAATCCAAAGCATCAATATCATGTATCCCAATGAGGACAATATGATTGTAGTGCCCATAACAAAGGAAATGGACATTATTACAAATGTCCAAGTTTTTCTTATTCCACATATGAACATTAATTTCAAGAAAATGGTGAAAACAAAAACTTTTCTTGCAATTCCAAAGCATCAATATCGTGTATTTCACAGATGAATTTTGATTATAGGGAAAATGATGGAAAAAAAAGCTTTCCTTGCAAATCCAAAGCGTCAATATCATGTATCCCAATGAGAAGAACATAGTTGTAGTGCCCATAGCAAAAGAATCAAGATTATTATAAGTTTCCAAGTTTGTCTCATTTGATGGATGAAATTTGATTTTAAGGAAAGTGGTGGATGGAAAAGCTTTTCTTGCAAATCCAAAGAATCAATATCGTGTATCCCAATGAGGACAACATGATTGTAGTGCCCATAACAAAAAGAACGAAGATTATTATAAGTATCCAAATTTATCTCATTTCATGGATGAACTTTGATTATATGTCAAATGGTGGAAAGAAAAGCTTTGCTTGCAAATCCAAAGAATCATTATCGTGCATCCCAATGCGGAGAACATGATTGTGGGTATCCAAGTTTGTCTTATTTCACTGATGAACTTTGATTATAAAGAATATGGTGGAAAGAAAAGCTTTTCTTGCAAATCCAAAGCATCAATATAGTGCATCACAATGTGGAAAACATGATTGTAGTGCTAAAAACAAAAAGAAAAGAGATTATTATGAGTATCCAAGTTTGTCTCATTTCATGGATGAACTTTGATTATACGAAAAATTATCGAAAGAAAAGCTTTTTCTGCAAATCTAAAGCATCAATATCGTGTATCGCAATGAGGAGAACATGATTGTATTTCCAATAACTAAAAAATGGAGATTATTACGAGAATCAAAGTATGCCTCATTTAACATATGAACTTTGATTATAAGAAAAATGGTGGAAAGAAAAGCTATTCTTGCAAATCTAAAGCATCAATATCGTGTATCCTAATGTTGAGTGCATGATTGTAGTTCCCAATCACAAAAAGAATGAGATTATTATGAGAATCGAAGTTTGGCTCCTTTGATGGGCAAACATTGATTATAAGGAAAATGGTGGAAAGAAAAGCTTGTCTTGCAAATCCAAAGCGTCAATATCGTGTATCCCAGAGATGAGAACATGATTGTAGTGTCCATAACAAAAAGAACGGAGATTATTACGAGTATCCAAGTTTGTCTCATTTTACAGATGAACATTAATTACAAGGAGAATGGTGGAAAGAATAGATTTTCTTGCAATTCCAAAGCATTAATATCGTGTATCCCAATATGGAGAACATGATTGAGGTGCCAATAACAAAAAGAATGAAGATTATTATAAGTATCCAAGTTTTTCTCATTTCACGGATAAACTTTGATTATAAGGAAAATGATGAAATGAAAAGTTTTTCTGGCAATTCCAAAGCATCAATATCGTGTATCCTAAATTGGAGAACATGGTTGTGGTGCCAGTAATGAAAGGAATGGAGATTATTATGAGTATCCAAGTTTGCCTCATTTCATGGATAAACTTTAACTATAAGGAAAATATTGGAAAGAAAAGCTTTGCTTGCAAATTCAAAACATCATTATCGTGCAACCCAATGTGGAGAAATTGGTTGTTATGCCACAAACAAAAATAATGGAGATTATTCCATGTATACATGTTTGTATTATTTCATTGATTATATGGAAAATGGTCAAAAAAATTTTTTTCTTGCAAATCCAAAGCATCAATATCGTGTATCCCAATATGGAGAACATAATTATAGTTCTCTATCGCAAAAAAAAAAAAATAGAGATTGTGATGAGAATCCAAGTTTGACTTATTTCATGGATGAACTTTGATTATAAGGAATATGGTGGAAAGAAAAGCTTTTCTTGCAAATCCAAAGCATCAATATCATGTATCGTAAAAAGGACAACATGATTGTAGTGCCCATAACAAAAAGAATGGAGATTATTATGAGTGTCCAAGTTTATCTCATTTCATAGATGAACATTAATTACAAGGAAAATGCTGGAAAGAAAAGCTTTTCTCACAATTCTAAAGCATCAATATTGTGTACCTTAATGTGGAGAACATGATTGTGGTACCAGTAAGAAAAAGAACGGAGATTATTATGAGTATCCAAGTTTACCTCATTTCACAGATGAACTTCAATTATAAGGAAAATGGTGGAAAGAAAAGCTTTTCCTGCAAATCCAAAGCATCAAAATCATGTATCCCAATGTTGAAAGCGTGATTGTAGAGCCCAATCATAAAAAGAATGGAGATTATTATGATAATCAAAGTTTGACTCATTTGATGGATAAACATTGATTATAAGGAAAATGGTGGAAAGAAAAGCTTGTCTTGCAAATCCAAAGCATCAATATCATGCATCCTAATGACGAGAACATGATTGTAGTGTCTATAACAAAAAATTAGAGATTACTATGAGTATCCAAGTTTGTCTCATTTCACAGATGAACATTAATTACAAGGAAAATAGTGGAAAGAAAAGCTTTTCTTGCAATTCCAAAGCATCAATATCGTGTATCCTAATGTGGAGAACTTGACTGTGGTGCCAGCAATAAAAGAACAAAGATTATTACGAGTATCCAAGTCTGCCTCATTTCACAGATGAACTTTGATTATAAAGAAAATGGTGGAAAGAAAAACTTTGCTTGCAAATCCAAAGCATCATTATCGTGTATCCTAATGTAGAGAACATGATTGTAGTGCCACAAACAAAAGTAATGGAGATTATTCTATGTATCTGTGTTTGTATCATTTCATGGATGAACTTTGATTATAAGGAAAATTGTCTAAAGAAAAGCTTTTCTTGCAAATCCAAAGCATCAATATCGTGTATCCCAATGTGGAGAACATGATTGTAATGCCCTATCGCAAAAAAATGGAGATTATGATGAAAATCAAGGTTTGACTCATTTCATGGATGAACTTTGATTATAAGGAACATGGTGGAAGGAAAAGGTTTTCTTGCAAGTCCAAAGCATCAATATCGTGCATCCTAATGAGGAGAACATGATTGTAGTGCCAATAACAAAAAGAACGGAGATTATTACTAGTATCCAAGTTCGTCTCATTTCACGGATGAACTTTAATTATAAGGAATATGGTGGAAACAAAAGCTTTTCTTGCAAATCCAAAGCATCAATATCATGTATCCCAATGAGGAGAACATGATTGTCGTGCCCATAACAAAAAGAATAGAGATTATTACGAGCATCCAAGTTTGTCTCTTTTCATAAACGATCTTTGATTATAAGGAAAATGGTGGAAAGAAAAGCTTTTCTTGCAACTCCAAAGCATCAATATCGTGTATCCCAATGAGGACAACATGATTATAATGCCCATATCAAAAGGAATGAAGATTATTATTGTCGACACGTTGTTTTGTCCAAGCTAATTTTTAGCAATCTGGGGCACAGACGTGAGAGGGGCCCTAATCTTTTCAGAAATGGGCCGTAATGCCTTGCCCAACCCAGTTAACTCAGATTTTGTCAAGAAATATTACATGTAGGGGGCAAAAACTTGGGAAGCCATCCTTAAAAAAAAAAAACAAAAACAAAAATAAAACAATAAACAACAAAAACAAAACAAAAACAAAAAACACAAAAAAAAAAGAAAATAAAAAAGGGTCTAGAGAAAAATCTGAAAAGGGCATCTGGGCAGCCAACCCAACTACTGTTGAAAACCCATAAAGGGTGACTTAATAAGATCAATTTTGATGGGTCATAAATTAAGAGCACCTATAGGACAATGCAAAGAATCCTAGGGATCTTCCGAAGATCAGCTCATACTAGTCACATTTTTTGTTCAAGAAAGATCCTGAAAAGCACCTAAAGAACATCCATGTCATGATTGTCAAAGACATCCTTTGCCTAAAAGATCATCCTTCTAGCTACCCTATCACTTGTTTGTCAAAAGATATACTGAGTTATGTCTCGTTGTTGTCATGAATAAATATTGCCTTGCTTATTTTAACCTTGCACAATTCATATTGCACTTGCCATTTAGTTGATAATGTTTGATAATCAACTAAAATATGCATCAAGACATCTCGATATTACATTGAAAGGAAAAAGAAAAGCACAAGGAACTCTGCTCATGCCTTGATCATCAAGATCATGCATTTTTCATGTCCAAACACCCGTTTGACATGACTATACACCAAACTATTCCTTGCTTTCATTAGACACATCTCAAGAAAAACTATTTTAGGCTAACCAAAAATTAACCGATGCATTCTATTAGAATCCTATTGAAACCAAAGACATTAACCTAATCAGGTAAATAATCTCCAAATTATTGACAATGCCTTCCAATTGTCAGGAAAACGATTGAGCCTCCCAAATCAAGAAATGCAATAATCCAAATTCTTAAGAATAGATTTTTTGTCGTGTCCTCAGTGAAGCTGGGACAACCTACAATTCCTAGCGGGATTAGGAAAATTCCCATCCTTGGTTGCAACAAAGATGAATCACCATTTTTATAAGAGTCTAAATGACATAAAAAAATAACTACGACTATCTCTCGTATTAGACTTCACATCATGCAATCATGATAGCTTTCCATATCATGCATTCACATTACCATCATAAATCATTATTTTTGCAATATCACTTCAAGCCAGGTTTACCAAACCTCTAAGGAGTCCCTGGTAAGAACTCTAAGCATCATAAACCAAGCGTTATTCAGTAGGCACCTATCAAGAAACCTTTTTAAGCCCACATGAGCTAGTGGCAACAAACTTGTCTGTAAACAACTTGGTGCCAATCATACCCACATTAAGCCTCTAAGTCAATGGCACCCCTTTAAAGCCTACAAGTCAATGGCACATTTTCAAAGCCCACAAGTTAGTGGCACCCTTTTTAAAGCCCATAAGTTAGTGGCAGCCCTTCAAAGCCCACAAGTCAGTGGAAACCCTTTAAAGCCCATTCAAAGCCCATAAATCAGTGGCACCTTTTTCAAAGCCTATAAGTTAGTGGCACCCTTTTTAAAGCCCATAAGTCAGTGGCACCCTTTTCAAAGCCCATAAGTCTGTGGCACCTTTTTAAAGCCCATAAGTCAGTGGTACCCTTTTAAAAGCCTGCACAAGCTGACAGTACTTGAGTCAAAGCCCACATGAGCTAGTAGCACCTAGTCTAAGTCAAAACCCACACAAGCTGATGGCACCCAAGTCTGAGTTAAAGCCTACACAAACTGGTAGCACTTAGTTTGAGTTAAAGCCCACACAAGCTGGTGGCACCTAGTTTAAGTCAAAGCACGTACGAGCTGACGACACCCGAGTTAAAGCTTGTACAAGCTGGCGGCACCTAAGTCAAAGTCCACATGAGCTAGTGGCACCTAGTCTAAGTCAAAGCCCGTATTCGCTGATGGCACTCAAGTCAAAGCCTACAAGAGTTGGTGGCACCTAGTCTGAGTTAAAGCCCGCATAGGTTGATGGCACCCGAGACAAAGCCCACACGAGCTGGTGGCACCTAGTCTGAGTCAAAGCCTGCATAGGTTGGCGGCACCTAAGTTAAAGCCTACATGAGCTAGTAGCACCCAAGTCTCGCACAAGTTGACAGCACTGAATCAAAGCCCACATAAGCTGGTGGCACCCAAGTCTAAGTCAAAGCTTGCCCAAGCTGGCAACACTTGAGTTAAAGCCCACATAAGATAGTGGCACCCAATTCTAAGTCAAAGCCTGTACAAGTTGGTCACATCGAGTCAAAGCCCATATGAGCAAATGGCACCTAGTCTAAGTTAAAGCCTACATAAGCTGGTGGCACCCAAGATTGAGTCAAAGCCCACATGAGCTGGCACCCCCCGAGTTTAAGTCAAAGCCTGCACAAGCTCACATCAAAATCCATGGTACTCTACACTTGCCTAAGGGGGTCAAATCATAGAAAACCTAACACCCCAGTGTTCTAGAGAGTGTCATTCCAACCTAGATAAAATAGTATTTATTTATCTTTTCCCTATTCTTGATTCTTAGCAACAGTCAAAGAGGGGCAATTATAAACACCTTATTTTGTCCGGGCTAATTTTTAGCAATGTAGGTCACAGATGTTGCCCAATGAAGAAGTATTTTAAGGAGGTTAAGAAGGCCTATGGATCATATCAGAGATAAATGCAATGATGCAGCATCAAAAGATGTAGTTCAAAGTGTCTGAGGATAAAAGATATAAGAAAATTCATAATTTTGCTTGAATGTATTGATACATGGTTCTCATGTATCGATACAATGCTCCAAACATCCAAAACTTTGAAATTTCCCTATTTGTATCGATACAACATGTAAATCTATCGATATATGAGCCTATGTATCAATACAGGAGCTCATGTATCGATAGTAGGCCACACCAAGACCAAAATATGCATTATGTGAAGAAATGTATAGATACATAGCAACATGTATTGATATAATGATTCATAGTATTGATACAAGGGCTTATAGTATCGATACAATGATCATTGTATCAATACAATGATCATTGTATCAATACATTCAAGGTTTTTGGACTAAATGTATCTATACATTTTGTAATGTATTAATACATAATGGCCATTTTCTATGGTTTGGGCATTTTTTACAAGTCCACCATTCATCAAAAACTCAATTTTAACTCTTTTTTTGCATAAAAAAGATCAAAACCCATATTAGATAATGAATTTTGGACTTTTGAATTAATCAAAACATTTTTTTGAAGTCTAAATTAGACAAAAGGGTCAATGTCACATGATCACCCTACTCCTCCCTAGTTGGTTGACCAAGATCACCATTAATCAAAAACTCGATTTTAACTCTTTTTTTGCATAAAAAAGATCAAAACCCATATTAGATTATGAATTTTGGACTTTTGAATTAATCAAAA
>JBBYHM010003992.1:1446-12128 GCA_038381775.1 Adansonia rubrostipa | reverse complement strand
TAAGTTTTCAAATCCGCATGGTAATTTAACCAGAACTCAGATTTCATAGGCTTCACTTCCCCGATCACAAATCAACTCAGCAATTGTATCTATATATTATTACTTATAATTTTATTTTACTAGTCGTTGATTTATTGAAATATTTTTACAACAATTTTAAAAGAATATTGACCAAAACATTAACATAAAAAAAATTAAATGATTAAAGATTAAATTAAAAATATATATTTCAAAATAAAAAATAATATAAACAACTCTAAACATGTTTAAACTAATCTGTTTTTACAAATATAAATAAGTTTAGATAAAAATAATTACTCTGAGCTAGGCCAGACTTGAGTAAGCTTTTAAGATATTAATACTCTGCTTAAATCTAATCTAACCCAACCCAAAAGCAGATGTCCTTTTAGGTGAATGTTATGTTTCTAAAGCATAGAGACTTTCGTTTTCTTTCTCTTCAAGTTAGATATTTGATTTTTAGTAAAAAGTTAAAATAGTGTTGTGTAAAATTCTCATTAATATGTCTATTAATTAAATAAAAAATGTTTGCCATTCCAACGAAATTATCAATGAATTTTCATATCTTACCATCAGATTTTCCCAACGAGATTCTATACACATTGATTTGAAAATAATAATAATAATAATAATTTCCAATGAGAATTTTCATTTTACTAGCAGAAAGTTTCGTTGATGGCTACTAGCGAAATTACCGACGTTTGTGGCTGGCTACCAACGAAATTACCAAGAATAGCAATACCGACCAACACCGTCGTCAAGGTCAAACGCTTGGAGGACTGATCATCAATAGACAAACAACAATGGTAGCACATAGACATTTTAATGCCTATAAAAGATACTAAAACATAATTTTGACTTTCAAATTTTGCAGTTAGCTCCAAAGAACAAAAGAATCGGATGCCTAAACATTAATGAGTACCACGTACAGAAAGGAAGCTATCAAGAGAACAGTTAAAAGGGTTAATGACAGTGTGCCCAACAAGAATAGTGAGAAATTGAAGGACTTTGTACCCACAGAAATGAGGCAGCGTGAGAGATGTCGAAGCCAAGTTTTACATATGAATCTACATGATATCTGCCACAAGAGTGAAAATTTGTGCTTTGAAATCATTAGAATCTGCTTTAAAAAAGAGACAATTATGTACCGTGCCAGACTGGATGGGAGGTTATATTGTGCTATATATGCACTGGGATTTTTGTAGTCCAGATATTACTGTTGCTTTACTAAATCCCCTGTGATATAGGAGGTTTTTCAGCAATTTATTTGTCAAGGACATTGCTTATTGACTGTTGCTTTCCTAAACTTCCCGTTTCACTCTCGCCCTGCCTTATCTCAAATCTTTTGACTGTTGCATTCCACGTATAGAAAGCAAAGTTTTACAAATGCAATATAATTTCATGCCCGTATCCGATATTCATCTCAAATCCAAGTAACATATATAAAATGGAATAACTACAGTTGGTTCAAAGTTGTCATTGTTGCCGTGTCAACCAGCACAATTAAATGATAAATTGATGCCAACAAAATCCTCAAGGCCTATAATATAACAACAAAGTCAAAAGAGCTTTGGCCAGATGGTAAATATATATATTAACAAACTTGCACTACTACTTTGCTCTGAAAACATTCTGCACAAGATTAACATCAGTGATAATGCAAAGAACCAAGATTGAAGTCCAATAATGAAGAAAATGCTGAATTCTTTTAACAAAAAAAATAGTCTGGAGAATGGAACGATCTTTGCTCAAAGGAAATCTCAGTTAAATAATTAGATATCCAAAGAGATACATGAATCATCTAGCAATATACAATGTAATCATCAAGTGAAAAGTAACTTCTGATTGAGATTCACAAAATATAAATTGCCAAAGCCCATTGATGTTCATGGTGCAACAAAACAACAAACTCCTGGTTTGCTTAGAAAACAATATAAGACTTCTGTCCCTACTAAAGCAAAGAACCAAGAGTAGTATGAATGCCAATAGATAGATATTAAAGAAAATACTAAGTGCTTCTAAGCAAAAACGCTTTAGTCTGGCAGAGTGGATTTATTCGTATTGAAGAAACCTTGATTTATTTGTAAGATATTCAAAAAGAAACAATTAGATGAGAAGATGCAGATGATAATAAAGTAGAAAGAAATCAGCAAGAGAACAATACAAATAGTTGGAGCATATAAATCACACACAAATATCGAGAACTGTAAGGGATTTGTTATATGGATTAAGCACAAGAGAAAATTTTAAACCGATCATTGACAATTGCCATTTCCTTATCATCATAGTAGCATTACTTTAGCTGCTTGCAAGCAAAGAAGTGCCGAAATCTGTTTGCAAGAAGCTTAGATTGTGATAAGGCTAGAAATAAACTAAACCACGTTAATTAGACTTGGGTACAAGAGTTGGTTATAGGTATGAGGCCAACACAAGTATGTTCAATTTTTTTAAATTTCTTCATGTATTTGGAGGATCCATGAAAGATTATATCCCATATGTCCGGTTATACATCGAACACCAGTGCCAAATACAAATATTTCAAGAGAAAAAATGAAGTGCCAAATACATAAGAAAGAAATGGTTTTTTTTTTCCAACTGCTGTTGAAATGAGATATTGAAGCAAGGAAATGAGGACCATTGCTTCAATATGGAGGATCAGTATGAAAATTAACAGAAGTAACTGATGATGCCCATAACATATGTATGTCAGCATTCATGGAATTCATAAGTGATGCATTCATTCCACTATTCCCAATTGCATAGGACATTAAAAGAAAAATTTTCTTAAACAAAAGTATATTCCACTTAGCAGAAAAGATACAATTGGCAAAGTTATTACTTTGCATTTATTAAATCCATTAAAACTCCACCTTGCATATCTCTTAATCCAGATTTTAAACAGCATGATGAAATGATACCCATCGATCAGTCATCAGCAAGTAAAAAGAAAGTCCTAAAACGCATTCAGCAACTGTCAAGTGGAAGGGATTGAGGTGGAAAAGGGTTGAAGCCACTTCGTACCATTTCCTCCAGTGGCCGAAACAAAGGTTGGGGCAGCTTATCCCAATCATACCAATCCCAGCCATCGCACTTATTTGGCTCGAGATTTTGTGGAACTTGATTATGATCCGCCAATAAGGCACGCAGAAAGATGATTACGTAATGAGCGGGTTTGGGTTCGTCGAGGAAGATGTTGTTGGTCACTGTTAAGTATTCGGCTTTCCCCATTTCCAAACCTGTCTCCTCCTTCAGCTCTCTAGCACCGCACTCTTCAAAGCTCTCCCCTGCAACACTTGTCGTTTAATTACCACTAAAAACTTCTCAGATGTAAGAGAAACAAATAAATAAATCAAGAAAAAAATTTATCAACTAGTAAAGTTGTAAGTTGAGAGAGAGACGGACCAAACTCGAGGTGGCCACCGGGGAGAGCAAAGGTGGAGTCACAAGTAGAGGAGCGGCGGCGCCCCAACAGGACCGATTTTCCCTTCAACACGAACACG
Source organism: Adansonia rubrostipa (assembly GCA_038381775.1). NCBI lineage: Eukaryota > Viridiplantae > Streptophyta > Magnoliopsida > Malvales > Malvaceae > Adansonia > Adansonia rubrostipa. The sequence continues at coordinate 8,610 of JBBYHM010003992.1, read as the reverse complement.
ACAACCCCGACCCGTGGCACCGGCTTTGTCTCCTCCATGGCGATTCTCTTTGCAATCAACAGAGTTGCCAAACCTTTTTTTTTTAATTTTTTTCTCCCTCTGCCCCGTTAATAGTAGTCGCCGGGTCATGCAAAAGTAAAAAAGCATTTGTCCAAAGTGGTATTAGTTGTAGTGTTATAATATAAATGTATATTATAACACTAAACCATTAATGTATTACCATATAGAGATTGTTTTGTTTTGTTGCGGAGCACTAGACCTTGACCCACAGACAGAGAGTCCACTTTGGGGGTGGGTTTTAACTTGATAGACTTCTGTCTGTCTGTCTATCATTGGCTCCCAACATTCATTCATTATTTTATAATCAATTATTGATTAATAGACAATCCTAGCCGCACTTTACCGATTTTATTATTTATTTAGGAAAAATACAACCCAACTTTCCATTTCTCATTACAGCCGCTTGATTCCTTACTTCTTGATTAAGCAATAACATCACTTTTATTTATATTAAAAACACACAATAACAAATTAAATATAATTAATTTGAATATATATTCGAATAATGCATTGCATTAAAAAATATATTAGTATTTATATATTAGTATTTAAATTCTTACATTACTTTAATTTTATTATTCACTTAAAAAATAATTTTTAAAATAAAATATATATAAAAAAATATTAATACAATATAAATACATAAAATGGATTCATTTTATATATATATTATATGAAGATATTAAGTTGATATCAAAATGTAATTTATTTAAATTATATTTGTATTATTATTTATTTCAAACTAAAAATTAAAAATATAAACCTAACAATTCATCTAATAACTCATTACTTATAACATTATTTAACATAATCTTTTTTACTATTTAATTATCATAATATTTTTTTCTTTTCATTTAACACGCTAAGTTTTTAAAAAATTTACTTAGACCAATCCATCTTATATTATTATTAATATTTTAATTTTTATCAATAATTTATCACTATAATAATTTTTTATTAAATATTATAAAAATAAAAATTAATATAACTTTATTTTTTAAAAAAATAATAAAAAACCAATTGTCATATGATGCGTAACACAAAATTGAGATTTATTTGAACAAAAAATACTATACAAAATAATAACATGACCACAATAAAAATATATGAACTTGTTGATTTTTCATGTGACACAAAATTGATAGTTATTTGAATAATGTTAATTAAATGTAATAGTTTTGGACACTATGAAAAGATAACTAAAACACAAATACAACATAAAATATCAACACTAACATGAACAAGTACACAAATATGTTAAAATATCTAAAAATTTAAAAATAACTTTATAAGATATAGATAATTATAAATAAAGATTTTTATTATAATTAATTTATGAGATAATTTTTAACAAGGTTTAGTATAAAGTGAAAGTCTAATTAATAATGAATTTTAAAAAAATTATATATGTGTATTATAATTAATTATTATTTAATTATATTATATCTTAATTTTTTTTTATAATTTATGATGAGCAAAAATTAATTATATTTGTAAAATACGGATAAAATATATATTTTTTACATTTTACATAATACATTAAAGTAAATTACTTAACTGAATATTTTATATTTTTTGTTATATTAATTAAAAATTATATATTAAACATTGCTGGAAAAATAGAACCTATGTAAAATGCAAGATTGCATATATCTTGTAAGATATTATAAAATAAGATGAAAGTTATTTCCGATTACTTGTCAGGTGTGGTAAGTAATTGTAATTTTTTATAATTATCACATGCTAAATTTTTTATGTTATAATCATATTTAAGATATTATATATATATAAATTTTAACACGTCATTAACACAACATGAAAAAATAATTAAAACATATATGAAATAAAAATAATATCAACGCACCATGAATAGACAAAAAAACGTGTAAAAATCTATATAAAACGAATTATTAACTTATCACGAATATGAACGTGACATCTGACATAAAATTAAGAATTAATTTGAATAATTAGTTTCAATTAGACTTTATAATTTCAATCATAACATGATTGTATACCACAACCATAATATGAAAAAATAAAAAAAGGGCACAACAAAAGAAATCACAATACAAATGTATCAAGATGTTAAAATCTAAATAAAATAAAATATTAATATTTTAAAATTTATATAAATATATAGTAAAAATATTACGAATATAATATAAATACATTAAATAAAAATAAAATAAATGAAATGGGGTCACGAAAATAACCTGCCCCCAATCTCACATTAATTACAAATTTACCTCAATTGGTTGGATAACCTTAATTATGTATCCCGGAGGCATGGAAGAATCGTGGAAATTGCAAATTACCCAAAAAAAAAAAGGAAAAAGTGAAATTGCAAAGGAAAAAGTTAAATGTGTGTGTGTGTATATATATATATATATATATATGGGCTCCTAGTCTTATTTGTTTACATTAGTAGGCCCAAAAAAGGGTTTAGCCCAAAAACTGGGGAGAAAAAGCCAAAAAATTTAAGGGGAATGTTGAGAGTGGGATTTGAACCCACGCCCTTTCGGACCAGAACCTTAATCTGGCGCCTTAGACCAACTCGGCCATCTCAACAGAAAATTGCGGAGGTTAACTTAAAGGAAATAAGTAAACTTTATTTGTTTCCCAATTTTAGTCCAGCACATTTTTTCTTCATTTCTCATTCTCTTACGTAATTTTTTTTAAAGAACAAAAATAATCAAAATCTTTTAATAATTCATCCAATAACTTATAACTTATAATATCATTTAACGTATTTTTTTATTATTTAATCATTATAATATTTTTTTATTTTAACACCCAAAGTTTTTAAAAATTTTATTTACGCTAGTCCATCTCATATTACTATTTAATATTTTAGTTTTTACAAATTATTTATCCATATAATAATTTTTTATTCAATATTATAAAAACTAAAAATTAATATAACATTAGTTTAAAAACATCAATAAAGAACTAATTATTATATGATACGTAATACAAAATTAAGAGTTATTTTAATAGTATCACATACAAAACACGAACACTATATAAAAATAAATAAAATATGACATGAGGCAAAAAATAACATAAGCACAACACAAATTTATGAATATGATGAAATTTATATAAAACGAATGCGACAAAAATTGAGAGTTAATTATTTGAATAATGCTAATTAAACCTGACAATTTTATACATGATACAAAATAACTAAAACATGAATACAATTCAAAATAATAGCATTAACATGAATTAATATACGAATGTATCAAAATTTGTAAAAATTAAAAATAACTTTAGAAAATATAAATAATTATAAATATAGATTTTCATTGTAATTAATATAATTTTATAGGGTTTAGTATAAGTGAAAGTATAAACAATAATGAATTTTAAAAATTTTGTATATGTGTATTATAATTAATTATCATTTAATTATGTTATATCCTTAATTTTATTTTTCATAATTTGTTGATGAGCAAAAATTTAATCTATATTCACAAAACATGGATAAAATATGTATCTTAATTATGGTAAAGTCTTTAACTAAATATTTTTATATTTTATGCTCTATTAATTAAAAATTATATATTAAACACTGCTAAAAAGAATAAATTCACGTAAATTATAAGATTGCACATATCTTATAAAATAAAATAAAAGTTATCTCCTATTATTTGTCAGGTGTGGCAAGCAATTATAATTTTTTATAATTACAACATGTTGAATTTTTTATATTATAATTATATTTAAAATATTATACATAGATATATAAAAATTTTGACACGTCATTAACATAACACGATAAAAATAATTAAAACACAATATGATATAAAAATACTATTAATGTGATATGAATAGATAAATAACATGTCAAAATCTGTATAAAATGAATCATTAACTTATCACAAACATAAACAACGATGACACATGATATAAAATTGAAAGTTTTTTGAATATATAGTTTCAATTAGACTTTATAATTTCAAACGTAACATGATTATTCAATACAAAGAAAATATAAAAAATATTATTAAAAACGACATAACAAAAGAAAACATGACTTGAATATCTGAAGATGTCAAAATCTAAATAAAATAAATTATTAATGTTTCAAAATTTATATAAATATATTATAAAAACAACAAGAATACAATCTAAATATACTAAATAAAATAAAAACACAAAAAATAAAAAAAATAGATGAAACGAGGGCTGGAAAATAACCAACCCTCAATATTTATGTTAATTACAAAATTATCCTCCAATTGAAAAATAAACTGGGGGTTATTTTAAATATATGTTAAAAGATATGTACATATATATATATATATATTTGCAACCCCAAACTAAAGTTAATAGGGGTAAATTAGACTTTTTAATTTATATATTTATTGTTCGTTTTCGTCACGAATGAAAATAACAATTCGCTTTATAACCATCTCGTTATTGTATTTTATTTCTGACGCAACTTTGCCTTCTAGGGGTTATATTTCACCCTTCCATAAATCGAAAACTTTCATGATAATTTCCCATTCATAAACCTTTCATCACAAAACCTTCCAGAGGTAATTTTTTTCCGTTCAGATATTCAATATCGATTCTGAATGCACAAAACGTTTCATCTCTGTCTTATTTATTCTCTCTTCCAAACGTTATATTTCACCCTTTGATAAAACCGAAATTTTCCATAATAAATTTCCCTTGCATCGATTCTTTTCTGTTTAGATTTTCAATATCAGTTTTGATTTAGATTTCCTTTTAGGTCTATAAAAACTTAGCATGTTTGGGTATTAGTTCTCTCCTTCTTGGTTTCATTTTATGTTTCTCTCTAACCCTTTTCTTTGGGAATTATAAACACATATTAGTTTTAGGTATTGGTTTTTTGGTTGATTGCCTTGATTCAATTGGAACTAAATGGTATATATATATATATATATATATATATATATATATATTTATAATTTCATTTTGTCTTAGTTTTGTTAATGCCATTTCACTGAAAAGTTAGGGTTTTAATATTTACAGATTTTGTGAATTTGCTAAAATATAAGAATTTAATTTTAAGGTATGTTAATTTCTTTAATTGAGGGAGCATTTACATTTTTAGTTTCTTATTATTTCTTTTAATAGAAAGTTAAAGATGAAGAAACTTTAAGAAACAAGTTTGCAGGCATGATGATTGTCTCCTTACTCATTGCTCAACGACCGCTGTCTATTCTGATAGTGATAGGGTTAATAGAAGTTTTGCCATACCAAGGGAATATTTTATATATGGTTTCAAGACAAACAGTAAATGGATTTCCATTGAAAATTGTGTGTTTCTCTCTATACACAATGGATTAGTTTTTTAGAAATGGATTTAGACCTTTTTTCCTTTTGGAATCATAAGCAAAGATTAGTTTTGTGTTTTGTGTTTTGACCTTTTGAGTTGATTCCACTAGAACCGAAATCTGGATATCTTCTTTTGAATTGATTCCAATGATGCCTGCTTTTCTTTCCGCGGGTTAATGTAGTTTTGGTGAATGTGAACAATAAGGTAATTATTGATTTAAAATGGTTGAAATTGCCTTTTTATATATAAATTAGTTTTATCTGCTTTAAATTTATTTTAAGTAATTGTTTCCATACTTTATAATCTAGGCAGTAACTGACTCAAAGTGGGAGATTGCTTGAAGTCAATCTATGAATTTCCTATTATGGAAAATGTCTCTGAGTTTGTTATTGCTTAAGAATTATTTTTCTGTTTATTATTCTATACTTTTCAGTTAATTTTTTGAGTGCTAAGATAAAGGATCAAGGAATTACAGAAAAACACAAAGAAGAAAAAGAAAAAGAAAAATCAATACATAGATTTAACGAGGTTTGACAATATGCCTATATCCTCAGAAGCGGTGGCTATAAGTTTTTATTCACATCTTAATTTAGGGTTATATCAATAATATATTTATACTAATTCTACTCAGTACAATTTTATAAAATTTTTCATGAACTGTATCGCGGAAGCGTTGCCTCCGCACCCCCAACTTATCTATCCGTAGGCTCTAAAAATAGGGTAGATGTTCCCAAAATTGTATTGAAATATTTATAAAGATCAATCTGGCTTATTAACTAAGTATTTTGTCCTCAAATTTATCCTCTAAAAATTCATGTTTCTTCAAATATTTTTCTTAAACCAAAAACTGATTCTACTTGCAGGCTGTTGCTTAAATTTGGGTTATTACTGCGATTTAGATTGGAGCCAAAAAAAATATATATATATATATATATATATTCTGTTTTAGATATGATTTAAATGCATTGATTATTATAGGTTTAATTGCTTTTAAAGTTACAAGATTGTATATTGTATGAATAGAACTTTTTGCATGTAATGGTAGTAGAAATTCTTAGAACCCCATGCATTTAGATATCATTGGCAGGTAATTGTTAAACATTTGCAAAATAATGAATTTTGGTCTCAACATTTTCTATGTATTTTTTTAATACATTCATGTTGACATCATTTTGACAAAAAAAAATTTTAATCATGTAATTAGTGTTCATAGATTCAAAATTGTTGGTCATATTCCTTTGTTTTATTTGCAGGTGTGCAATGTATTAGAATAATATAACAAAAATGTTGAAATCAAGGATTTAGCCCAAACAACTTCTTTTAATATTAGATACTTTTATTGTTTTTTTTTTTTCATTTTTTACTTTGTAAAAAAAAAAAGTAAAATGTTAAAAATGAAAAACCCTAATTAGATAGACTCAATATTACATGTAATATAAGCAATTTTTTATTTTTTAATTGTTAATATATCTCCATTTAACATGATTAATTTAGACAAATTAGCCAACATTTTATAATAATTTTTTGAAATTTGTTAATTTATTTTTAAAATAAAAAATCTTTAAATCTATGTATAATTTTGTAGAAAAAAATTATTGTATGCTTATTCAATACCAGTAGAATTAATCGTTAGATATAGCCTTTAGAATTAATAATGCTTTTCAAGAAAAAATAATTATTAAGGGAAAATAATAAATTGCATTACAAGTTTTTTTTTTTTTTGGGTACATAAGATGCCGAGAAACGACTTGCATTCTTAGTATAGAACGTCCATTAACATCATTCTCTAA
>JBBYHM010003971.1:0-12132 GCA_038381775.1 Adansonia rubrostipa | reverse complement strand
AATTATAACTTGAATCAATCTTGTCGTCGATTTTAGACTTAGGATTTAAAATTTCATCTTTGTTAATAATCTCTGGCGCTTCGTCTTCTTCAACAATTTAACTTATCATAAGTCTTCTAAAAATCACCAAGGATGAAGAAAAATACTTTTTTTTTTATAAAGAGAAAATAGACTTATACTTCCTTGGGAAGAAAAGGCTACTGTTGCATAATGAATGTATTTATTTAGGAGATCATAGATTTACAAAGTTTGATTAAACATTCTCTTTCAATTTTTTATAAATTATTTAAATTGTTAAAGAAAAAGAAAAAATGTAGAGCACTTCAACGTGAGGAATGGAAAATACAGAGTTTTATCATGTCGTAATGGAGTACAGTTAAGACAGTAAAATCTACGAAGAAGTCAAACGTAAAAGAGAGAGAGAGAGAGAGAGAGAGAGAGAGAGAGAGAAAGAAATTAGAGAACTAAAATATTGCAAATGCTAATAATAAAATTTGAGGCCTTATAAAAATTCAATATTTAAAGAAGTGAATTATTATTTAGACAAAATCCTATATTTGAGGTCAAAACATCTTAACTATACTAGAATCTAAAGTGAAATCAAATGTCTAAATAGCTTTAATTTTGGAGAAATTAAAGGAACCTATTCTAGAAGTAATTAAGATTAACTCCATTACATGGAAGGGCATTTTGGATGTTTAAACATAAATAAAAATTAAGTTATAAATTAAATAAAAATAAAAATTATTTCGATAATTTGTTTATTTATTTATTTTGCTCATTCAAACATATGCCAATAGTATCAATTAAAAGAGAAAATACAAAAAAACTGCCATAGCAAAGGCCAAAATATCACAACAAACATCATGACTAATTGAGTTAATAGTATCAAGTAGATTAAATAACTACAAAATTTTAAATTTAAGCTATTATGATAAAATAACATTATAAGTTAATATTTTTATTTTTAGAAAATATTTTTTCACCCACGGCTTTAGGTGTGATGAATTTTAAAATTATTAGTGGAGTTTAAAATTTTTATTAGCAAATTTAGTAGGATAACATATGTTTTTATAAATATAATAAAAATATTAAAATATTTAACATAATAAAAATACTTATTAATTGTTTAATTCATTTATTAAATTTAAAAGTTCCATCATTAATTTATAAAATAAGGACTCATAAATAGTGGTATAAACAAGACACTTGTAATAGTAATCTACTCAGATTCTTTAAAAAAAAAAAAACACTAATTCAACTAGATTATTACCGAGTGAAATAGTGCACCTGTCAGTGGGTCGGGCTGCTACCAGAAAAAGCATTGAAAGGGATGGTTTAATCAAACTTTGCAAACCTATATGCTCCTATATAAATAAATAATGTAACTACAACCGTATATTTCATCTTTGCATCTTTCTATTAGTCGCAAAGTATAACTTGTTTTTCTTTTTTTCATAAAATATATTTTTCTTCATATCGTGGTATTTCTTAAACAACTTGATGAATCAAATTTTTAAACAAATCAAGTGTTGATGACTATTGATAGAGATGGAATTCAGATGCGACATCTAAAAACGACGAAAATATTGATTCAAGTTATAGTTTCGAGTTTTTTGTCAAAAATGATTTCACTAAGGTACATGAATCAAGTTTGAAAGATATCCTTATAGTGTTATTATTTAATTTATAAAATATTTGATATTTTTGTTAATACTCTAACTAAATTATTGTCACTCAATTCATGACATTAACTCAGTTGAGGTTTTATAGTAGAATAGTTATACAAATATAGATTGTTAAAAGGAAAGAAAAAGGAGAAAAAAAAAGTTAAGGCAATTTAATATTGCAGTGGAGTACGAGTGAGGCAGTAAAGCAATTTTTTAACAAAGAAGACAAAGCTAAACAAAATTAGAGAAAAATATTGGAAATGCTGATAATAAAATTTAATATCTAAGGCAGTGAATTATTCAAACTATATTAAAAAATAAAAAGTTATTTGATGCCTTTACTATATGTTATGTCATTGATTAAGTTGATGATTTAAGTTATAATAATAATAATAATAATAATAATAACAACAAAATTAGGGTATTTAAGTTTTTTAAAAAGAATTCTAACTAAAAATAATCACTTTTTAATATCCTTTTTATTTTTTTAAAAAAATTGCCCTATTATATTTTTAACTTATAATTTCTTTTAAAACATAATAATTTTTAAAAATTATTTTTATTATCAACAGAGTTTAAAAATTCTATTGACAAATTTGACAAGATAACATGTGTTCCTATAAGATAAAATAAAAGATATTAAAAATTAATGTAATAAAAAAGAGTTATTATTTTAAATTCATTTATAAAATTTAGAAATACCAACTATGATTTATAAAATATAGACTCACAAAAACAATTACTTGGAAAGCAAGCTTGAAATAGGTGTGCTTTTGTAATGATAATATTGTTTATTTGAGAAGAAAGACTTTTCATTTTTATTTTTGTTGATAGATTTAAAAATGAATTTATCTTATCTTTTAAATTTAACTAGCAATCTGCTTTGTTCAGTTTTCTTTATTAGGTGTTTCCTATTTAAGAGATTCTAGGATAAGCAACGGGCAAAAATTAATGGAGGGTAGTCGGACTCATCGTGGAATCTTTTAAATAGGAAATTTAATCGATTTAAAAATGGATTTGTCTTTGGCATCTTTTAAATTTTGCTAAAACACTAGTTGGTTAAGTTTCTTCTTTATTAGATATTTCTTATTTAAGAGATTCCAAGATGAGTATGGATAGAAAATTAATGGATGAGAGCTGGACCCATCCTAAAATCTATTAAACAAGAAATACCCAATAATCAAAAACCTTAACCAACCACACTTCTAGCCAAATTTAAAACATGCCAAAGACAAATTTATTTTTAAATCTCTTAAATTTCCTATTTAAGAGATTCCAGGATTGGTCTGACTTCCTTCAATTAATTTTTTTTTCTTTTAGTGACCTTGGCATCTGTTAAATAAGAAATACCTAATAAAGAAAAAGCTTAACCAACCAAATTTCTAGCCAAATTTAAAAGATGCCAAAGACAAATTCATTTTTAGATCTAATAATAAAACAATAATAGAAAAGGATAGTCTTTCTTTCCAAATAAACAATATTAGCATCACAAAGTACAACTTGAAGGGTCGTATCCCGAACATTGTATGTCTGTTTTCAAATTTGGTTAAGTAAGTTTAAATAAAAATTTTAAATAGAATCGAAAACATGAAGATGGCATAGCAAAAGTTGCCAAAAGCCTTAATGGATTGTCTTACAAGCCTTTTATCGATCCAAACAACCAAGAAAAAGTATGGAATCTAAAAAATCATACCTTAATCCATGGATGGCCATACTAATAGATTCTCAACTTTCTCCACTTCATTCTTGTACACAGAGCCTAATTGTTGCAAATCAAAGCTGTCTAAGTATCCAGCCTTTAATGATGATCCAAATATATAGCTTGTAAAAGCTTCAAATGATTGATACTGTATCTTGCTGAAAGCCATTAGCAGCTTAGGTTTTGTAAACCTTCTCTTTGGCTAAGAATCCACACCCTAGAAGTAAAAAAAAAAAAAAAAAAAAAACTTTTCCTAAAGGGAATTTTAAGCGGCGCTTAGGGTTTTTTCTTAGGTGAAAGTGATGCCAAGATATGCCTTAAATACCTAGGTTTCAAATGCTATCCAACTTTTTGTGATTTACATTTTAGCCCCTAGTCTTTTAGCAATTCAAATTAAAACTGAGTAACTTTTACTTTTTAGGTATTTAAGCCCAGTTTCATTTTTATTTTCCATAAATTACCCTAATGTTGTGACCCATTAGGCCTTCATCATAGTGGTAATAAATATAAATTATCTAATTAAGCATAATTATATTTTATAGACTAAGATTGGCCTTTTGCAATACATCATAAACACTTAATGTGTAGAAAGTGTCAAAATAGTTTTAACAAGTCCTTTAGTGTATAGAATCTCAGTGTAATTTAATCCTTTCATCAAATATTCAGGAATGGCTAAGAGATTAGTGTAGTATTTACTTTTAACCTTTTCCATATTAGTATGGAACCCTTATGTGTTACCTCCATAATCAATATTTTCTTAGCCAAGGACTTTGAGTTAACAAGGGCTATGAATAATTGAGATATGTTCCCTTATATCACTTAGGGTGTCGAATCCTCTCTAGACCATCCATCCACCTTTAATATGCTTCATGTCATACCGAAACCAGCTCATCATAAGCATCGATGTAATGTAGACCATTTCGTGATGATCTCTCAGTATACAAAAGCATATACAAGATAACTAGGTATAACAAGTCTGAAGATCACTTACACTACTAACACATAAGAGTATTCTCATAGACACTTGAGTGAAGTACCATATAGAACTCTTACAACAGGTCAAGTTTAGTGAATTGTTCTCACAAGAAGCACTCATATACTATCCCCAAGTATCTTTATACTTCAACTAATGATATCAAAGGGTTACATGCATTACATGCATGAAAGTTTAGCATAAGTTGGTCTTTGTGCATTGTTAATGCCATGTCTTGATAATACAATGACTAGGAACGTATTTAGAAACAAGGCTTGGATGCATAAGGATCTCAACTTCATAACTCATTACATATTTTGCAAGGCCACTGTGTTTCAAGGGCTTTATCTACATAAGATATAAATAACTACTATCAAATAATCTTATGGATAAAGAAATACCTCAAATTACATTAATAAAATTATAATGTATATTAAATGAAAATACTAATAGCTATTGTATTACAAGCTCAAGCGATTAGCTTATTAGGCTTACTCTAACACAACCATCTCAAACCTGTTTCTAGAGTGATTGTTTAGGAGTCCATAGTTTATGAATGACTCGAGACTTAGACAAGTTTTAAAGATGTCTGTCAAACTTGGTTTGACCTCATAATATTTACTTCATTCTTGTTCATGGGCCCAACAATCCACCAAGCCTAAAATCGATCATTGTAAATCAACTTCTAAACTCGACCTTCACTCATATTATTACTTTATTAATAAAAAATTACTTTATGAAAATTTAATTTCAACATATATTAATAAATACTACGTTATCTTACACTCACACCCATTACGTTGGTGGAAAAAAGTTTTAAGTAAAAAGTTTAACAGTTCGTTTAATGAAATGATAGTTTTATAAGAAAGTCATAGATTTTTTTAAGATAATGGTAGTTTTTTTTAAGAAGTCATAATATTCTCAAGATAGGTGATAAGTCTTTTATAAGAAAAAAAATCCTATATCAATTTATACTATTATAAAACCTTTGATAGAGTTAGCGCTATGGTCAATTGGCACCAACAAAAATACCAAAAATTTTATAAATTAAACAATAACACTATAAAAGGTATTTTCTTCTTTTAATTTTGTATATAATATTTTAAAAAAAGGGCTTATCTTCAAAAAAAAAAAAAAAACTAGCACTTCCTAAAAGAAAACCATTATTTCAAACACAACCCTCATTCCCTTACAAAAGTATCCTTTTATTAGGAAGAATGGCTAATATATATACATTTTGATTCAATTTTCTTCTTCCACCCGTAAAGCAAGTGTGACACAATCTAGTTTAAATAAAATTTTTATTTATATAAAAAAACAAAAGAAACGGTTATCAAACTTTGCAAATCTATAAACTCCTAAATAAATAAAAATTCGGGGCTGACTAAAAAAATCAAGGTAATTCATAAGAACTTCAATTCTCATATTATATAAAAAAATTAAATGATATAAAACTCTTATATTGCTATCATTTAATTTGTAAAATATATAGTATTTTCAATGCCCCATCTGAGTTGTTGACTTAAAAAAATGATCAACTCTGTTAAGCGAACTACAAATCTATGTCCAAAATCGATGAAAAGATTGATTAAGGTAATAGTTTCAAGTTTTTGTTAAAAAACGATTTGACTGAGGTAACATGAATCAAGTTCGAAAGATTTGACCATTTGAACAATTTTTCTGACATGGCATAAAATTCATGATTGCCTAAGAAAACAAAAATCATGGCAATTCATTATTTCAATTCTAATACTCTATAAAAGTTGAAAGATATAAATACTTTTATAGTGTTATTTTTTAATTTATAAAATATTTGGTATTTTTGTCAACACCACAATTGAGTTTGTGAAATAAAAAAAGTAATCAACTATCTCTGCAAAACTACCGCTTCTTTAAAAAAATTATCTTAGAAAAACTACCATTGCATTAAAAAATTGCTAAACTATATATTTTTATTTAAAATGTGTTCACCCTTGTAGTGAATTTGATATAATCTAGTTTAAATAAATTTTTTATTTACAAGAAAAAAGCATTGAAAGAGAAAATTTAATCAAATTTTGTAAACTTATGAAGTCCTACATAAATAAACAATGTAACTGCTATCTTTTGTTTTGTCTTTGCATCATTCTATTAGCCGTGAAATTGTAATTTTCTTTTCTTTCTATCATAAAAAATATTTGTCTTCATACCATGGTGATTCTACCTAATGAATCAAATTGTTATTAAAGATCAAGTGTCGTTGACCATTAATAAAGGTGAAATTTCAAACACTAAATCCGAAAGCGATGATGAGATTGATTCAAGTTATAATTTTGAATTTTTTTGTCAGAAACTATTTGACTAAGGTATATGAATCAAGTTCAGAAGATACCCTTATAGTGTTATTATTTAATTTATAAAATATTTGATATTTTATTAACACTTTGACTAGATGATTATCACTTAATTCATGATATTAACTCAATTAAGGTTTTGTAATAGTATAGTTATATAGATATAGATTGTTAAAAGAATAAAGAAAAGAAAAAAACTTAAGGCAGTTTAGCATGACAGTGCAGTACGGGTGAGGTAGTAAAGCCTTTTTTTTTTCTTTTACAAAGAATACAAAGCTAAACAAAATTAGAGAAAAAATATTGGAAGTGCTAATAATAAAACTTAATATTTAAGGGAGTGAATTATTTGGAGTAATCAAATAGTAAAAAGTTATTTGGCGCCCATATTATAGGTAATGTTATTGATTGAGTTGATGATCCAACTTGGTTAAAGAAAATATAAAAATTAAATTTAAATTATAATATTAAATAATATTACGGTGTTTAAGCTTTTTTAAAAAAACTATCACTAAAAATTACTCTCTTTTTTATTTTTAGCAAAAACCATTGTATTATATTTTTAACCAATAATTACTTTTAAAATATAATATTTTAAAAAAATTTATCTTTTATTATCAATGGAGTTTAAAAATTTTACTGGCAGATTTGACAAGATTATACTTGTTTTTATAAGATATAATAAAAGATATTAAAAATTAATATAATAAAAAAGAGTTATTATTTTTAAATTCATTTATAAAATTTTAAAAAAATTTCAATTATGATATATAAAATATGGACTCATAAAATAATAATTTCAAAATCAAGTTTGAGATAGTTGTGTTTTTTGTAATGTTAATATTATTTATTTGGAAAGAAAGACTTTCCATTTTTATTACTTTTTTATTGTTAGATTGAAAAATGAAAATGTCTTTTGTATCTTTTAAATTTGACTAGGAACTTGGCTGGTTAAGTTTTTTCCTTTATTAGATATTTCCTGATTAAGAGATTTTAGAATAACTAATGAACAGAAAATTAATGAAGGGAGCAGAAACTATCCTGGAATCTTGTAATAGGAAATTTAAGAAATTCGAAAATAAATTTATCTTTGGAATCTTTTAAATTTGGCTAGAAATATGGTTGGTTAAGTTTTTTTCTTTATTAGGTATTTCTAATTTAAAAGATTCCAAGATGGGTATGGACAAAAAATTAATAGAAGAGAGCCAGATCCATCCTGAAAATCTCTTAAATAAGAAATACCTAATAAAGAAAGAACTTAACCAACTAGATTTCTAACCAAATTTAAAAGATTCCAAAGACAAATTTATTTTTAAATCCATTAAATTTCATATTTAAAAGATTCCAAGATGGATCCAGTTCTCCTTCATTAATTTTTTTTTGTCTATTAGTTATCCTGGAAACTCTAGGAAATATCTAATAAAGTAAAAAACTTAGCCAATAAGATTTCTTGTCAAATTTAAAAGATGCCAAAGACAAATTCATTTTTAAATCTAACAACAAAAAATAATAAAAATGGATAGTTTTTCTTTCGAAATAAACAAGATTAGCATTACAAGTACAACCTTCTCAAGCTTGCTTCCAAAGTAATTATTTATGAGTCCATATTTTATAAATCATAGTTGGAATTTTTAAATTTTATAAATTAATTTTAAAAATAATAACTATTTTTTATTATATTAATTTTTAATATATTTTATTGTATTTTATAGAACACATATTATCTTATTAAATCTACAAATAGAATTTTTAAACTCTATTGCAACAAAAGAAGAAAAAAATATTTTTGAGCATCATTTTCAAAACTAGAATCTTACATTTAGCTTTCCAGGATAACTCAAGCTAAAAGTATTCCTTTACATATTTGGGTAAACTATACTAGTAGTCACCTAACTATTGGCACATTTTTGTTTTGGTCACTGAAATTTCAAAATTTTTAAGAAGGCAACTAACGTTATGAAATTATTTTATTTTGGTTACCCCAATCGTTAAAGACTAAGAGCAAGATGATGTGTCTATGGCCACATCATTTTTAAAAGCCATGTGGCATCACCACATCATCTAACATGCCAAGTGGCATTGTCCACCTAGCATTATGAATTTCTAGAAATAAATAATTTTTTTAAAAAATTAAAAGGTAAAATACACATTTGATCATTTATCATTTTGACAATTTCTATATTTGATCATTCAATTTTGAAAATTTCACAAGTTAATTATTCACAATAAATTTATAAAAGTCAAAACTTTTAAAATGATTTTTTATTGTTCATTCCCCTGAACTCTCCCTAAGTCTAAACCTTCTTCTTCATCATCAATCAAACTTTCAATTTTAGTCACCATCACTATGTCTTCCACCATCCTTTGCATGTTTTTTAACCTAATTATTCTTCTTCACCTCCCGTACACTTCTACCAAATTAGATTTCTCAAGAAAAGTTTGGTTTTCCTTAGATCTAACAAGTTAGCCCACAGTTTACCCTTTTAAAAACCTCACTTCCATTGCTCCAAGAAACCTTCTCTTCCAATATGTTTCTTTCATTCTCTCAGCCTCTTTAAAATCTCTTTTTTTTCTTTTTAATGATGTTTGTTATGTTTAGATGATACTATAATTTTTAGGGTGAAAAAATTGGTTTTCCTTTTTTTAATAATAAAACTACTCTAAAATGGAAATAGCGATAGTAACAGACTGTTATTATCACCATTCACCATTACACCAAGTTTTACAATTGTTATCCATTGTTGTTGTTGTGATTTAAACTCACAATTGTTTTCCTTCAATAATGTTGGCGACAGGTGATGTTATCGCGAAATAGCAACTTTTATCCTGCTATCCTACCGCTATTTAAATCCATGTGATTAATGTAAAAGCGAAAGTATGAAAATTAATAAATTTAATGAGTTTTAATTTTTTAATTAAAAATAAAGGAAATAAATATGTTCAATAAAAGTGTTAAAGTAAAATAAAATTATTGTGAATGACCAACTAATGAAATTTTCAAAATTGAGTGACCATAATAAAAATTCTCAAAAAAAAATGATCAAAAGTGTAATTTATTTTTTAAGTTCTTTAAAAAATTATTTTTTCTAAAATTCATAATGCCAAGTGGCATGTCAAATGAGGTGGTGATGCCATATGGCTTCTGACAATGATATGGCATTGCCACATCATCCTTAGTCCTCAACAGTTGGGTTACCAAAACAAAACAATTTCATAATGTTAATGGTCTTGTTGAAAATTTTGAAAGCTCGGTAAGCAAAATGAAAGTGTGCCAATAATTGGGTGTCTACTAGTGTAGTTTATCCTATATATTTTAAATACAATATATAATTTTACAAATAAATTTATATTCATCTATAAAAATGAAAATATTATAAATAAAATTTTGGATATCTTAGTCAAATTTGAATTGAAAATTTATTTAGATTCCAGTGAATTTTATTGGTGGAGAATTACTTGATGATGTAAGTTTATCTGAGAGATAAACATTCTTAATTTGTAAGAGTTTTTAGTGAATAATTATTTGAGTTTATAAATATGAAATTATCTTTCTTTTAGAATTACAAAAGATGCATAAAATTTCCAGATGATCTTTATATAAGAGATGTGTATTTTATTTGGATAGAATTATAGGGATGTGAAAAGAGTGAAGAAAACATCGAGCTGCACGTATAGGGTATTCTGTGAGTTTAAAGTTAAACGCTAATGAGTATAAAAACTAAATTTGTTTTAAGGTTTGATTTTAATGGTTGTTTATCGCATGTTATGTTTATAGTGGATTTTACTTTTCTCATATGTGGATGGAGACAAATACTGTCAAGTTCTTTTAGACTACGATAAATATTTTATTACTTGAAAATTACTTAATTATTATTTTATTTAAAAAAACAAATATACTTTATGTGTATAAGAATTCTTGATATAATGAGGTTTTATTAGAATTAATAAGTAAGTACAACATATAATTTAAATTTTTGATTTTGACATAAAGATATTTTTATGTGTAAACTATCACTAAACTAGAAGAAAATAAAATTCAACCTTTAAAACCCAATAGTAATCGACCAAAAAAATTGCTCCGACAAACCTTCTAACTAAGTTGTAGCAAATCAAAGTTATCCAATTGTAATCTACACAAATGAATGATGAGAATCTCAAAAGAGTAAAGGAAAACAAGTTGTAATCGAACTTACTGTTTGCAAGGTATTTGAATGCCTATTGTGTGTTATGTTGTGTAAAATACAATGGAGTGTAATGCATATGTCCACAGAGACATTAGGCCAGTCCTAGTACTACTAAATTTTATAATATTTTAATTAATCACTTGAAGGATTGAACTTATTCAATTAGGTCTTTAACGTTTAAAATTTATTTTCAATTTAGTCTAACTTAATTTTTCCTATTAATTTTTCAACAAAATCATTACATATATATATATATATAATCAATTAATTTCTTATCATGTTAGCAATGATATGAATTTACAATTTTTATTGAAGTATGATTAGGTGAATTAAACTCATTTGAATCCATCCCTAATTCTCTAATTAATCAAATCAATAAATCAAGATTAACGATGTATATATATCATTACTACACAAATGTTGCCCCTAGGAACAACCTAGAATTTGATAAATTTCACTCGATATTTTATAGCTCAAAAAAGTGCTGAAATCAATCAAGTTGTCTTTCCAACCTCTGATTAGGTTTGCATTGGTAGCATCCAAACTTTTCGCAAGATAATATCTAGGAACATTCATTATATCCATGAACATTCATCATCACGCAGATTTAGATATGCATGATAACTTGCGAAATATTTTTTTATTTTAGAATGTAAATTATAGTTTTAAAATTGCATAAAATAAGATGTGACATATAAAATATTAAATATACTATGACTTTTTTTTACAAATTATCAACAAAATATTATGTTGGTAATAAATTCCTTAAATTTTTTTTACCATTTTACAAAATCAAAAAAATTAAATAAAAAGATTTTTTATGCATTTAATCAAAAAATAAATTTTCACAAAAAAAATTCATCAAAAAGACTCAATATACAATTTTCAAAAGAAGAGTATTTCTAACCTTGATTGTACGATGGAATTTTTTTTGTCCAAAGAATCCATCGAGAAAAGCTTTTCTTCACATATTTTTAATTCTTTACGAAAACTTCTCTTCAGAAACACCTTTTTTAATAGTAATGTGTCTAATCTATTTTTTTTAATCTTATTTTACCTTAACCATTTCGTAATCTTGTATACAAAACACATGCATAACATTAATCAAATTGTTCGTGTTAGTTTTTCTCTTTGTTGTCAACATAACTAAGCCATAATACCAATTTTTGGGAAACTATTGGGGATGAATTTTTAAACTAAAGCTTAACTCATATTACTATTTTATTGAAATTTGATTTTAAAATATATTTAAAAATATTAAATTATTGATATAAAA
>JBBYHM010003960.1:0-12134 GCA_038381775.1 Adansonia rubrostipa | reverse complement strand
GAGAATCCATGTTTGTCACATCTATGGGATGAACTTTTATCTATGGAAAATGATGTACAAAAAAGCTTTTATTGTGATACCAAAGCATCAATATCATGCATCCAAAAGAGGTGAATATCATGCATCCTAATAAGGTAAATGTGGTTTTGATAAAGATGGGAGGAAAAGCTTTTGCAGTGAAACGAAAGCATGAATATCATGCATCCTAATAAGGTAAATGTGGTTTTATAGTCCAACTAGAAAAAAAAGGAGATTGTTGTAAGAATCCAAGTTCATCATATCTATCAATATCATGCATCCTAATGAGGTGAATGTGTTCTTAAATCTCAATCACAAAAAGAATGGAGTTTGTTATAAGAATCCATGTTGGTCACATTTACGGGATGAACATTGATTCTAAGAAAAATAATGGAAAGAAAGGTATTTCTTGCGAAATGAAAGTGTCAATATCATGCATCCTAATAAGGGGAATGTAATTTTATAGTCTAGTCACAAAAAGAAAGGAGATTGTTGTGAGAATCCAAGTTAATCACATTAATGGGCTGAACTTTGATCTAAGGAAAAAGATGGGAAGAAAAGCTTTTATTGTGAAACCAAAGCATCAATACCATGCATCCTAATAAGGTAAATATGGTTTTATAGCCTAATCACAAAAAGAGAGGAGATTGTTACGAGAATCCATGTTCATCACATCTATGAAGTGAACTTTGATCAAAGGAAAATGATGAAAATAAAGGCTTTTATTGTGAAACCAAAGCATCAATATCATGCATCCTAATAAGGTGAATGAGTTCTCAAAGCACAATCACAAAGAGAATAGAGTTTGTTATAAGAATCCATGTTCATCACATTTATGGGATAAACATTGATTCTAAGGAAAATAATGGAAAGAAAGGCAATTCTTGTGAAACGAAAGCATCAATATCATGCATCCTAATGAGGGGAATGTGCTTTTATAGTCTAGTCACAAAAAGACAGGAGATTGTTGCAAGAATCCAAGTTCGTTATATCTACAGGCTGAACTTTGATCTAAGGAAAAAAAAGGGAAGAAAAGCTTTTCTTATGAAACCAATGCATCAATATCATGCATCCTAATAAGGTGAATGTGGTTCTATAGTCCAATGACAAAAAAAAAGAGATTGTTATGAGAATCCATGTTCATCACATCTATGGGATAAACTTTGATCAAAGGAAAATGACGAAAATAAAGGCTTTTATTGTGAAACCAAAGCATCAATATCATGCATCCTAATGAGATGAATATGTTCTTAAAGCTCAATCACAAAAGAAATGGAGTTTGTTATAAGAATCCATGTTCATCACATTTATGGGATGAACATGGATTCTAAAGAAATTGATGGAAAGAAAGGTAGTTCTTGCTAAACAAAAGCGTCAAAATCATTCATACTAATGAGGTGAATATGTTTTTATAGCCCAATCATAAGAAGAAAGAAGATTTTTGCTAGAATCGAAGTTCATCATATCTATGGGAACTTTCACCTAAGGAAATTGTTAGAAAAAAACCTTTAATTATGAAACATCAATATCATGCATCCTAATAAGGTGAATGTGGTTTTATAGCCTAATCACAAAAAAAAGGAGATTGTTACAAGAGTCCATGTTTGTCACATCTATAGGATGAACTTTGATCAAAGGAAAATGATTGAATGCAAGGTTTCTATTCTAAAACCAAAGCAGCAATATCATGCATCCTAAAGAGGTGAATGTTTTCTTAAAGCTCCGTCATAAAGAGAATGGAGTTTGTTATGAGAATCCATGTTTGTCACTTCTATGGTTGAACCTTAATCTGAGAAAAATGATGGAAAGAAAAGCTTTTCTTGTGGAAACAAAGCATCAATATCATGCATCCTAATAAGCTGAATGTGTTCTTAAAGCTCAATCACAAAAAGAATGGAGTTTGATATAAGAATCAATGTTTGTCACATTTATGGGATAAACATTGATTCTAAGGAAAATGATGGACACGAAAGGATTTCTTGTGAAATGAAAGCTTCAATATCATGCATCCTAATAAGGTGAATGTGTTTTTATAGCCCAATCACAAAAAGAAAAGAGATTGTTATGAGAATCTACGTTTGTCACATTTATGTGATTAATTTGATCTAAGGAAAATGATAGAAAGAAAAGCTTTTCTTGAGAAACCAAAGCATCAATATCAAGCATCCTAATAAGGTGAATGTATTCTTAAAGCTCAATCCCAAAAAGAATAGAGTTTGCTATAAGCATTCATGTTCGTTGCATTTATAGGATGAATATTGATTCTAAGGAAAATGATGGAAAGAAAGGCAGTTCTAGTGAAACAAAAGCATCAATATCATGCATCCTAATGAGGTGAATGTGTTTTTATAGCCCAATCACAAAAAGAAAGAAGATTGTTATAAGAATCCACATTCGTTACATCTATGTTGTTAATTTTGATCAAAGGAAAATGATGGAAACAAAACCTATTCTTATGAAACGAAAGCATCAAAATCATGCATTCTAATGAGGTGAACTGTTCTTATAGCCCAATCACAAAAAGAATGAAAATTGTTTTGGGAATCCATGTTTGTCCCGTCCATGGGATGAAATTTGATTATATGGAAAATAATGGAAAAAAACACTTTTCTTAAGAAAAGAGAGCATCAATATCACGCTTCCTAATAAGGTGGATGTGTCTTTATGGCCCAATCACAATGAGAAAGAATATTGTTACAAGAATCCATGTTCATCACATCTATGGAATGAACTTTGATCTATGGAAGATGATGGAAAGAAGATGGTTATAAGAACCCATTCATGCATCCTAATGAGATGAATGTATTTTTATAGCCCAATCACAAAAAAAAAAGGAGATTGTTACGAGTATCCATGTTCGTTACATCTATGTGATTAATTTTGATCTGAGGAAAATGATGGAAACAAAAGTTTTTCTTGTGAAACCAAAACATCAATATCATGCATCCTAATAAGGTGAATGTGTTTTTATAGCCCAATCACAAAAGCAATGAAGATTATTATAAGAATCCATGTTCACCACATCTATGTGATTAATTTTGAGCTATGTAAAATCATGGAAACAAAAGCCTTTCTTGTGAAACAAAAGCATCAATATCATGAATCCTAAAGAGGTGAATGTGCTTTTATTGTCCAATCACAAAAAAAAAGGAGATTGTTGCGAGAATTCAAGTTTGTCACATCTATGGGGTGAACTTTAATCTAAGGAAAATGATGGAAAAAAAAGCTGTTATTGTGAAACCAAAGTATTAATATCTTGCATCCTAATAAGGTGAAAGTGGTTTTGTAGCTCAATCACAAAAAGAAAGGAGATTGTTACGAGAATCCATGTTCATCACATCTGTGGGATGAATTTTGATCAAAGTAAATTGATGAAAATAAAGGCTTTTATTATGAAACCAAAGCATCAATATCATGCATCCTAATGAGGTGAATGTGTTCTTAAAGCTTAATCACAAAAAAAATGGAGTTTGTTATGAGAATCCATGTTCGTCACATCTATTGACAAACTTTAATCTAAGGAAAATGATGGAAAAAAAAGATTTCCATGTAAAACCAAAGCATCGATATCATGCATCCTAATGAGGTGAATGTGGTTTTGTAGCCTAATCACAAAAAAAATGGAGATCATCATGACAATCCAAGTTCGTCACATCTATGGGATGAACTTTCATCTAAGGAAAATGATGGAAAGAAAACCTTTTTTTGTGAAACCAAAGGGTTAATATCATGCAGCCTAATAAGGTTAATTTAGATTTATAGCCTAATCACAAAAAGAAAGGAGACTATTATGAGAATTCACGTTTATCACATCTATAAGATAAACTTTGATCAGAGAAAAATGATGGCACGAATGGCTTTTATTGTCAAACCAAAGCCATCAATATCATGCATCGTAATGAGGTTAACGTGTTCTTAAAGCTCAATCACAAACGGAATGCAGTTTGTTATGAGAATCCATGTTCATCACATCTATGGGATGAACTTTGATCTAAGAAAAATGATGGAAAGAAAAGCTTTCCTTGTAAGACCAAAGCATCAATATTATGCATCCTAATAACGTGAATGTGTTCTTAAAGCTTAATCATAAAAAGAGTGGAGCTTGTTAAGAGAAGTCATGTTCATCACATTTATGGGACAAACATTGATTGTAAGGAAAATGATGCAAAGAAAGGCAGTTCTTGTGAAACGAAAGCATCAATATCATGCATCCTAACAAGGTGAATGTGTTTTTATATCCTAATCACAAAAAGAAAAAAATATTGTTATGAGAATCCGCATTCGTCATGTCTATGTTGTTAATTTTGATCTAAGGAAAATATTAGAAATAAAAGCTTTTCTTGTGAAACAAAAGCATCACTATCATGCATTCTAATGAGGTGAATTTGTTCTTATAGCCCAATCACAAAAAGAATAGAAATTATTATGAGAATCCATGTTTGTCACATCGATAGGATGAATTTTGATTTTATGGAAAATAATGGAAAATATTGCTTTTTTTGTGAAAAGAAAGCATTAATATCATGCATCCTAATGAGGTGAATGTATTTTTATAACCCAATCAAAATAAAAAAAGAGATTGTTAAAAGAATCCATGCTCATCAGATCTATGGGATGAACTTTGATCTAAGAAAAATAATGGAAAGAATATTGTTACGAGAATCCATGTCATGAATCCTAATGAGATGAATGTATTATTATAGCCCAATCACAAAAAGGAAGGAGATTGTTACGAGAATCCATTTTCATTACATCAATGTTATTAATTTCGATGTAAAGAAAATGATGAAAACAAAAGCTTTTCTTGTGAAACCAAAGCATCAATACCATGCATTCTAATAAGGTGAACGTGTTTTTATAGCCAAATCATAAAAAAAAGATTGTTATGAGAATCCATGTTCGTCATATCTATGTGATTAATTTTCAGCTAAGTAAAATCATGGAAACAAAAGCTTTTCTTGTGAAATGAAAGCATCAATATCATGCATATTAGTGAGGTGAATGTGTTTTTATAGTCCAATCACAAAAAGAAAGGAGATTGTTGCAGAATCTAAGTTCGTCACATCTGTGGGATGAACTTTTATCTAAGGAAAATGATGGAAAGAAAAGCTTTTATTGTGAAACCAAAGCATTAATATCATGCATCCTAATAAGGTGAATGTGGTTTTATAGCCTAATTACAAAAAGAAAAGAGATTGTTGCAGAATCCAAGTTTATCACATTTATGGGATGAACATTGATCTAAGGAAAATGATGGAAAAAAATGCTTTACTTGTGAAACCAAAGCATCAATATCATGTATCCTAATAAGGTTAATTTGTTCTTAAAGCTCAATCGCCAAAAGAATATAGTTTGTTATGAGTATTCATGTTCATCACATTTATGGGACGAACATTGATTCTAAGCAAAATGATGGAAAGAAAAGGTTTTCTTCTAAAACGAAAGCATCAATATCATGCATCCTAATTAGGTGAATGCATTTTTATAGCCCAATCACAAAAAAACAGTAGATTATTATGAGAATCTACATTCATCACATCTATGTGATTAATTTTGAGCTAAGTAAAATCATGGAAACTAAAGCTTTTCTTATGAAACGAAAGCACCAATATTATGCATCCTAATGAGGTGAATGTGTTCTTAAAGCTCAACCACAAAAGGAATGGAGTTTGTTATAAGAATTCATGTTCGCAAGATTTTTGGGATGTGCATTGATTTTAAGGAAAATGATGGAGAGAAAAGCATTTCTTGTGAAACGAAAGCGTTAATATCATGCATCCTAATGAGGTGAATATTATTTTATTACCCAATCATAAAAGGAAAGAAGATTGTTACGAGAATCCATGCTCGTCACATCTATGTGATTAATTTTGATCTAAGTAAAGTCATGGAAGCAAAAGCTTTTCTTGTGAAATGAAAGCATCAATATCATGCATCTTAGTAAGATGAATGTGTTTTTATAGCCCAATCACAAAAGGAAAGTAGATTGTTATAAGAATCCATGCTCATCACATCAATGTGATTAATTTTGACCTAAGTAAAAATTGTGGAAACAAAAGCCTTTCTTGTGAAACCAAAGCATCAATATCATGCATCCTAATTAGGTGAATTTGTCCTTATAGCCCAATCACAAAAAGAATGGAAATTGTTATGAGAATCCATGTTTGTCACATTTATAGGATGAATATTGATTCTATGGAAAATAATGGAAAGAGACGCTGTTCTTATGAAATGAAAGCATCAATGTCATACGTCCTAATAAGGTGAAAGTTTTTTTTATAGCCCAATCGCAAGAAGAGAGGAGATTGTTACGAGAATCCATGTTTGTCACATTTATGGGATAAACTTTTATCTAAGGAATGTAATGAAAACAAAAAGCTTTTATTATGAAACCAGCATCAATATCATGCATCCTAATGAGGTGAATGTGTTTTTATAATCCAATCACAAAAAGAAAGGAGATTGTTGTGAGAATCCATGTTCATCACATCTATGGGATAAAATTTGATCTAAGAAAAATGATGGAAATAAAAGCTTTTATTGCAGAACCAATGCCTCAATATCATGCATACTTATAAGGTGAATGTGTTTTGTTAGCCCAATCACAAAAAGAAAGGAGATTGTTACGAGAATCCATGTTTGTCATATCTATGGATGAACTTTGATCAAAGTAAAATGATAGAGAGAAAGGCTTTGGTTGTGAAACCAAAGCATCTATCATGCACCTTAATGAGATGAATGAGTTCTTAAAGCTCGATCACAAAAATAACAGAGTTTGTTATGGGAATCCTTGTTCATCACATTTATGGGATAAACATTGAGTCTAAGGGCAACGATGGAAAGAAAAGCTTTTCTTGTGAAACCACATCAGTATCATGCATACTAATGAGGTGAAAGTGTTCTTCAAGCTCAATCACAAAAAGAATAGAGCTTGTTATGAGAATTCATGTTCATCACATTTATGGGACGAACATTGATTTTAAGGAAAATAATGGAAAGAAAAGCATTTTTTCTGAAATGAAAGCATCAACATCATGCATCCTAACAAAGTGTATGTGTTTTTACAGCCTAATCACAAAAAGAAAGAAGATTGTTGCGAGAATCCATGCTCATCATAACTAAGTGATTAATTTTGATCTAAGTAAAATCATGGAAACAAAAGCTTTTCTTGTGAAATGAAAGCATCAATATCATGCATCTTAGTGAGGTGAATGTGTTTTTATAGCCCAGTCACAAAAGGAAAGTAGATTGTTACAAGAATCCATGTTCATCACACCAAAATTATTAATTTTGATCTAAGTAAAATCATGAAAACAAAAGCTTTTCTCGTGAAATCAAAGCATCAATACCATGCATCCAAATGAAGTGAATTTGCTCTTATAATGCAATGACAAAAAGAATGGAAATTGTTATAAGAATCCATGTTTGTCATATCTATGGGATGAACTTTGATTCTATGGAAAATAATGAAAAGAAACACTTTTCTTGTGTAAAGAAAGCATCAATATCTGCATCCTTGAGTTGAATGTGTTTTAATAGCCCAATCGCAAAAAGAAAAGAGATTGTTATGAGAATCCATGCTCGTCACATCTATGAGATAAACTTTGATCTAAGGAAAATAATGGAATGAAAAGCTTTTATTGTGAAACCAAAGCATCCGGATCATGCATCCTAATGATGTGAATGCATTTTTATAGCCCAATCACAAAAAGAAAAGAGATTATTGCTAGAATCCAAGTTTGTCACATTTATGGGGTAAAGTTTAATATAAGGAAAATAATGGAAAGAAAAGCTTTTATTATGAAACCAAAGCCTTAATATCATACATCCTTATAAGGTGAATGTGTTTTTATAGCCCAATCACAAAAATAAAGGAGATTGTTAAGAGAATCCATGTTTGATCAAAGGAAAATGATGGAGAGAAAGGCTTTTATTGCGAAACCAAAGCCTCAATATCATGGATCCTAATGAGGTGAATGTGTTCTTAAAGCTCAATTACAAAAACAATGGAGTTTGTTATGAGAATCCATGCTTGTCACATCTATGGGATGAATATTGATATAAGGAAAATCATGGAAAGAAAAGCATTTCCTGTGAAACCACATTAATATCATGCACCCTAATGAGGTGAATGTGTTTTTATAGCCTAATCACAAATAGAAAGGAGATCGTTTCGAGAATGCACGTTTATCATATCTACGTGATTAATTTTGATCTAAAGAAAATGATGGAAATAAAAGCTTTTCTTGTGAAACCAAAGCATCAATGTCGTGCATCCTAATAAAGTGAATATGTTCTTATAACCCAATCACAAAAGGAAGGGAGATTGTTATGAGAATCCATGTTTGTCACATCTTTGTGTTTAATTTTGATCTAAGTAAAATGATGGAAACAAAAGCATTTCTTGAGAAACCAAAGCATTAATATCATGCATCCTAATGGGGTGAATTTGTTTTTAAAGCCCAATCACAGAAAGAACAAAAATTGCTATGAGAATCCATTTTTGTCACATTTGTGGGATGAACTTTGATTCTATGGAAAATAATGGAAACATACATTTTTCTTGTGAAAAGAAAGCTTCAATATCATGCATCCTATTGAGGTGAATGTGTTTTTATAGCCTACTCACTAAAAGAAAAGAGATTGTTACAAGAATCCATGTTCATCTTATCTATGGGATAAACTTTGATCTAAGGAAAATTATGGAAAGAAATGCTTTTATTGTGAAAACAAAGCATTAATATAAGGTATCCTAATAAGGTGAATGTGTTTTTTATGGACACCTTATTTTGTTCGGGCTAATTTGTAGCAATCTGAAGCATGGACGTGAGAGAGGGCGATGTGTCGCTTGACAAAAAAGTATTTTGAGGAGGTCAAAAAGGCCTAGGGATCGTATCAAAGGTAAATGCAAAGATATGGCATCAAATGACGTAGTTCAAAGTGTCCAGGGACAAAAGATATGAGAAAATTTACAATTTTAATTGAATGTATCGGTACATGGTTCTCATGTATCGATACAATGCTCAAACAATCCAAAATTTTGAAATGTCCCCGTTTGTATCGATACAACATGTAGATGTAATGATACATGAGCCTCTGTATCGATACAGGACCTCGTGTATCGATACTAGGCCATGCCAAGATCGAAACAAGAATTCTTTAAAGAAATGCATCGATACATATCAACATGTATCGATACAGTGCTCCATAGTATCGATACATTGGTTCATAGTATCGATACAATGTTCATTGTATCGATACACTTAAAGTTTTTGGACCAAATGTATCGATACATTCGGTAATGCATCGACACATTCTGTAATGTATCGATACATACAGGCCAATTTCATGGTCTAAACATTTTTGACTCATCCACCATTGATCCAAAACTCGATTTTAACTTGTTTCTTTGAATCAGGAAAGATTAAAATACATATCATATTATGAATTTTGACTTTGAATTAATTAAAACATTTTTTTAAGCCTAAATTGGATCAAAAAGGTCAATATCACATGATCACCCTACTCCCTAGTTGGTTGACCAAGATCACCATTAGCCACCTTACTTGCTAAAAAATCATTTTAGCATTTAAACTGGCCATCCTTTGTCTGTCATATTGGTAGTAAATTGCTCCCTATAGCCACTCTATGGCCACTATGCTGACATCACCTTGTCCCCCTTGGGAAATGACCAAAAACACCTCTAAATTGGCTATAAAATGCTGGTATAAATAGACCATTTCTATCTCAGCTAAAGAAGGTTAGATTCCAGCTCATTTTCAACTTCCAAACCATTCCTACACCAAGGAAACTAGAATCCCGTAGCTCTTCACCCACCACCCAAAAACAACCCTAAAATATTCATTACCTAACCATTACACATTGTAAAAATCACCCTCAACAATACCTGAATCAAAACCTCATTATTTCTCTCTTTTTCTTGCTTATTAACAACAAGGAAAAGAGGGAAATTCAAGCCATCTCTACTGCTACAATTATTTGGCCAAAAAGTGAAGTTTTGTTGGTATAACTTCTCACTTTATCACTTTCATTTTCTGTTTTTCAACACCTTCATCATTTTAGTGAGCTCTCCATATTTCCATCACCCTCTTAGTATTATCATGCATTATTGTGGCTTTTGGTTGTGGTAGTTTAAGATTTGGATGCCTTAATGCTCTTTTGATGTGCAAAATGCCATATTTCATCCTCATTAGTTTGATATCTCTTGCTCATGCATTTTATGCCATATCCATGCATCATGTTATCCCTAATCCATGTATGAATCATTAGCCTAACACATTTCAAGCACATTTTTACATTAGCTTGCATGAATCATTGTCATTTTTAGCATCCATAACTTTTTCTTGTCAAAATGCATAACACTTTCTTTGTCTAAACCATTGGTAAAGTTAGCATCCCTATTCATGTTATGTGGCATCCCCTTGTATGTTTGTTGTCCTCTCCTTGTCAAAATGCATGTTTGATGGCTATCAAAAATGGATTTTCAAAACTCCCCAAGCCAAGCATGTTAACCTCAGACAATAAGGATTAGCATGGACTTAGCATTTTCCTTAAAGCTAGCAAAATATCTTATGAAAAATTAAGTTTTCCAAATCTGGAATCTTAGTTAAACAAGCTCAAATCTTCTGGTTTTGAAACGAAAATGGTCTTACAATTATTCTCTAAATGTTTGTGCTTTTTTTTAGTCAAAACCTTGAATGGTATGATCAACGAGCTATTTCATCATCCCAAACTACTCTAGGGCTGTGCAAATGAGTTTGTTATGCTATTGCCACTCTTTCCCTTCAGTCATAGATGTTCAAACATCAATAACTCGAGTTTGGACTCGTAGACATAAAAAAATGAGAGATATCTCCTGCTTTGCTTTGTCGCTTGCTGGCAGCACAACTGTTGCAAATTGAAAAATCACTTTAAAATCCAAAATAATTTTTCATGAATTTTATGATATTTTTCTCTCAAGGCATGTCTAATTATCTTTAAAATGATATGTTATTCACCCCCGAATCATTCCGGATGAGAGAGATATGATTTTTCAAGTCTAAACTGTCTGAAACCTCTAAAATACGAATATGTATTCTGGTTGGGCCGTTCAGGCCCACTAAATGACTTTTCCAAAATTTTCAAACATTTTTCCTAAAAGATTCATGAAATCCCCTTTGCAGAAAGGTATCGCTTGCAATTTTTTGATACCAAATGAGTTCAGGGTGATTTTTCAAATTTTGACACACCTTGTCCCTCATATGCTATACCAGCAGCTCAATCAGTCCGAACTTAACAATTTATTCTCCCGAAAAATGACTTTTTGGGATATGGGGAATATTTTTAGGTTGACCCTTGTTGAGTTACCTTTTAACGATATCTTGTCCACCCTCTAAAGCCTTCAAACCAATTTAGAATAAATTCAAGAAGCAGGATAGCGCAATGTTGTCCCCTGTTTTTGGTTATGGTTAAAATTAATTTGTCTTTCGAAATTTCATCTCGAGACATTCGAATGTCTCCGTATCAGCTCGATCAGACTCGAGAAAATGCTTTGACCTCCTATTGGGTCGTATCAAGGCACAAACACATTTTACATCTTTACCATCCTCATTCATAATAATTTCTTTTAACCAAAGTCATCAAAATGCTTGCCCATCTTTTAAATCACAAGGGTTTGTTAACTTAATTTTCTAACTCGACTTCATTAAAGAGTGTCAGATATGTCACTTTTGGGGATACTCGAACCTCAATCTTTCAAGGGGACACTCCAACCCTGCTCCTCAAATTTTTCATGATCTAAAGAATCTCCCTTTGTTAAATTATTTATCATCCACGGGGATACTCCAACCCTATCTTTTTGAGGGGATATTCTAACCCTGTCTTTCAACTATAGTTAATTTTTTCCTTCTCTGACTCCCATGAATATGTCAAACAAACCTCATTTAATCAAGGAACCCAGATGCATCTTGAAAATTATCGATTTGGTTATTCCCAGATAATCGATGCTAATTGCAAGATAAATTCCAGTAGTCCACCCACTTTCTTTATCATTGCATTGAATGATCCATGTTATGTTACTTTATTTATTACCTTACTAACATGATTTCTTTGTGATG
>JBBYHM010003950.1:0-12134 GCA_038381775.1 Adansonia rubrostipa | reverse complement strand
TATCAATTATAATAATTTATGTAATCTATAATATAATTTATGTAACTGTAATATTTATTTATAATTTTATCTTTTTTTTTATAAATTATAAAATTTATTTAACATGTAATGTATTTATGTAATCATAATAATTTTATGTTATATTATATAATAATCTATGTAAAAAATTATAACCGGTAAAATCGATTACAAGTTAAACCTTACCGTAACCTTACGGTAAGGATCTTACCCTAGAACTCCCCCTCCTTTTCACTAACAAAAATAAAAAATTACTAACATCCTTATTATAGAATGATTTAGTAATCAAGAGTGCGTTAAGATTTAAAGCATTTTATTTATTATTTTTTATTATAATATTATAATTATTTAATTATAATTAAGAATTAGATAAGAGTTTATAGTTTATAAGTATTTGCTCTACATAATAATTTTTATGGATCGTACATAATGTTAAATTTTGATTGATTAATTATAGTACAATTACTATATGTGATATGTTCTCGTTAAAATTAACATATAAGTTTGATTTGACTTTAAGCATCTCTCCTTTCTCAATTTATCAAAATAAGAAAATAAAAAAAATTATTAATAATTATATTATCTATTGATATAATGTTAAATTTTTAATTTTAATAATTATTATCAAACCTAAGCAATTTCAATTTTTTTTTTTAAAAAAAAATTGAAAGCCAAACTAACAAAGAAAGAACAATGAGAAAATTCACTCTTATTTTCGATCTTTTCTTTTGTTTTTTTGTTTTTCTCTCATCCTAATTAGAATCCCAATTTATTCTGTTTATTGTTTTTTTATTATTATTTTTTATTTTCTAGAAGTAAGAACTTGTTCATTTCAACGACCGAAACAGACGGAACTAGGAAATTGCGGACCAAGCTACAAAAGAATATATAAGAAAATCTATTGAATCATCTCGATTATCAATCTTTTCTTTTTAATTCTCTCCCTAAAACACATTTCTCTTCATTAGATATCAAAGTCTTGTTCCTTTCTATTACTAAAGAACCCCCCCTTTCTTTTTCAATGGCTGAAAAAATGGAGTCAGTAGCAATAGGGGAAGAAAGAGAGTTAAAGAAAGAACTGCAAAGAGTGGTGAAGCTGATTCTTGAAGAAGATGACTATGGAATTGAGATGACAATTGAAGCTATAAAAATCTTGTCTTCTTTAACAGAAGTAAAGCTGAAGAAACCTGTTGGTCTTGGAATGGATGATCTGGTTTTGGCAGAGAAATTCAAGGGGCCCTTTTTAAGTAAAATCATGGGTGATCCTATAGTCTTGCCAGTAGGCCAGGTTAGACTTTAAAGCTTGCAGTCTTTTTTTTACTTTGTTTCATTCATAGAAATCATTATCTAATTATATTATAAGCCATATAAAGCACTACTGTGCTAAATTCCTAATAGAACTTGTGCATTGCAGGGCTCCAATCTAATCATAGCATATAACATTTGCTAAATTTAAGAGAATTTGCTCTATGCACTGACTAGCTCTAAACTTGAAATAATTTAAAATAATAATATGAAATTAAATTAAATATAATTTTATGTTAAAATTTATTAATTTAATAAAATAAATAAATATGATAAGATATTAATATATTTTAATTCAATATCTTCAATTATCTTTTAAAATTTTAAATATTTTTTAATATTGTCTTTTTTCAATTATAATTAAAAATAAATTATTTTCATTATTATAATTAAATTTTAATTTTTATATTTATTAGTATATATTATAAATAAAGTTCTTTATTTTTTTTTCCTTCGATAAAGTGATTAAACGGATTGATAATTAGAATTTAAAAGGAACAAAAATTTAACAAAAATTTAATAAGATTATATGTTACATTACTTATGATAATCTTATAATATAACTTAATTTTAAACAAATTAATAAATGATATATTACCTCTGATAATCTAACAATATGATTTATTATAAACTATATATTTTTATAGTCATTTTATTCTCAAAGGTCTACGCATGATATTATAATAAATTATCTGTATTGAACATGCGAAATCTTAAGATTCATCAATTGGACACCTCTTTGATGCTTCAGCCGGATTAGATTTCAAATGATAATCTTAAAATCGCCTAAATTTAAGTTTGAAAATAAGATTCGTCACTACATTTTTGTTCCCAGAACACTAAAAATGTCTTCTCTTTTTCCTTGATTGCAAAAACCTATAAAGAATAAGCGCAAAAACCTTTAAATAAAAAATCCAAAAAAATTCCCAAAGATTCTTGCAAAACTGAAGCCCCAAATCTTTGTTTCCCTTCTTTCTTGATTGTTTTTCTTAAAGGTGATTATTATGTGTTTCAATAGGAATTGTTTCCACATTCAATTTTAGCCTTAGAAGTAGTCTTTCCATTTAGGATTCAAAGATTGTTTTCGGATCTAACCCCAGGTCCAAAATAGGCTTATTTATCCTCTCATACTGGGCTTTAGGTTCTGCTTCAGACCATATAAAGCCTTCTTAATTTGATAAGGCTTTTACTCGTTTCTTTCTGTTAATTTTTAGGAAGAAAATGAAGCATAAAATGCTAACTCATTTACAGACGAGTAAAAATAGCACAGGCTCTTCATACACCAAGAAAAAACATTCTTACATTAATTTCAGCATGTTCTGGTACATAAAGACATAAAACAGCAGTAGGTGTAGTAGTTCACCATATTTCCATGAATTTAGGATGATACCCATGTTAGGAATGCACCACCTAACCAAGTACAAATTAGCTTAAACAAATATAGCAAGCCGACAGATTTGTAATGCACCGTTAGTTTAGTAAATATATTAATATTACAAAATAAACTATCTTAGAGTACCTAAGAAAATTCTCAAATATCTAACACTCCTCCTCGAGATTTTTCTTAGAGATTCCAAGCTTTTTCCTTAGGAACTCAAACCTTGGCTTAGAAACAACCTTAGTTAGAATGTCTGCAATTTGATTTCCAGACTTCCAGTGCTTGACATTTACTTCACCAGGTCTTTCAGCTTCTTGGATTGCATGAAACTTCACGTTAATGTGCTTGGTTCTACCATGCTAAATTGGATTTTTAGTAATAGCTATGGCAGATTTGTTATCCACCCAAATTGGAGTAGGTTCCTCTAACTTTATCTCTAAGTCAACCAAAAGCTTTCTAAGCCAAATGGCTTGGTTTGCTACTGCTACTACAGATATGTACTCAGCTTTAGCTAAAGATTAAGCCACCACGTCCTGCTTCTTAGGATTCCAAGAGAATGCACTACTTTCAAAAGAGAAAACATAACGTGATGTGCTCTTAGAATCATCTACACTTCCTGCCCAGTCACTGCCAACGTACCCCTTAAGTTGATTGCTTTCTTTCTTGAAATACCATAAGCCAAAATCTGTTGTGCCTTTAATGTATCTCAAGACTCTTTTAGCTCCAGCATAGTGAACAAGACTAGAAGCTTGCATGAATCTTGAGAGTAAACTTGCAGACAGATATAACAAACTTCCAATTAAACTTCTGTAGATGGAAGCATCAGCTGCACCAGCACCATCATTCTTGGACATTTTTCATTTACAACAAGTGGAGTTGCAACAGACTTGCAATTTTCCAGCTTGAACCTTTTCAAAACCTCCAATGCATACTTCCTTTCAGAAATACAAATATCAGTGTTAGATTGGTGAATTTGCATCCCAAGAAAGTATTTCATTTCAGCCAAGCCTAACATTTCAAACTTCTTTTCCATAGTTGACTTAAAGAGCTTTATGAATTTTTCATTATCACTAGTAACAAGCAGCTCATCTACATATAGTGACACTATGAGCTATTTTTCATCATCAAGCTTCTTCACATACAAAGTAGCTTCACTTTCACTTCTAATGAATCCTTGTTCCAACAAATAGGAGTCAATTCTGCTGTACCAAGCTCTTGGAGCTTGTTTCAACCCGTATAAAACTTTGTGAAGCTTATACACCTTTCCTTCACTTTTTGAATTTTGAAATCCCTCTGGTTGTATAATAAAAATGCTGACTTTTACATCCAAGTGGTAGACTTTCTATCCTTTCATAGCTACCAAGGCCAATATTAGTCTTATAGTTTCATGCCTTGCAACAAGGGCAAATGTGTCCGAGAAATCAATACCAAGTGGCTGTGAGTAGCCTTTAACGACCAACCTGGCCTTGTGCTTATTTATGGAACCATCAGGATTGAGCTTGGTTCTATAAACCCACTTCACACCAATCACCTTGTGGTGATCTACTTTATTCATTAGCTGCCAAGTTCTATTCTTCTGAATCATCCTTATTTCTTCATCTACACCAACCTTTCATGCATCTAGTTTGGCAGCTTTAGCATAGCTTGTCGGCTCAAGTGCAACCACATTGCATCTAGCGTATACATCATAAAATGTTTTAATGCCTCTTACTACAACTTCGGTGTCACTATTTGCCTTCATTTTGCTTTTAAGGCTTAACTAATGGCTTTGGAGCTGCAACTTCATCCTTCTCCCAATTTCATCTGGCTAATTCATCAAACTTAACATTTTTACTTATCACAACCTTCCTAGTGGCAACATTGTATAGCTTGTAACCTTTATTTATGCTGTTGTAACCCAGAAAAATCCCTACATCAACCTTTCTGTCAAGTTTGTCTTTCTTTACTTCTGGTATGAGAGAGTAGCAAATAGATCCAAAGGCTTTAAGATGGTCAACGGTAGGCTTTACATCATGGCAAGCTTCATAAGGAGTTTTTTCATTTAAGGCTCTTGTAGATAGCAAATTCAGTAAGTATATAGAGGTATTTATAGCTTCAGCCTAAAACCTCTTAGGAAGATCTTTTTTGTATAGTAAACACCTAGCCATCTCCATGATAGACTTATTTTTTCTTTCACTTACACTATTTTGTTGAGGTGTATAAGGAACTATCAGTTGTTGCTGAATTCCAACTTGCTCAAGAAACTTGATAAAGTCTTGAGAGTTGTATTCTGCCCTATTATCAGATCTGAGCTTTTTAATTAGGCAACCAGATTCACTTTTCACCATGGCTTTGAACTTTTGAAATATCTCAAAGACTTCAGACTTTAGCTTGAGAAAATATACCCAACAAAACCTTGAGTAATCATCTATAAATAGCAGGAAATAATTGCTGCCATTTAAAGATGGTGTGCTCATAGGTCCACACACATCAGTGTGCACTAGGTGCAATTTCTTAGAAGCTCTCCAGCAGCTTTTAAGTGGAAATGAAAGTTTACTTTGCTTTCCAAATTGGCAAGCAGTACACCTACCAGCATTTTCATGAATGATAGGCAGATCATGAACAAGTTGTTTTTCATGCATGTGCTTCAAGGTGGAATGGCTGAAATGGCCTAACATTTTGTGCCATAAACCATTATTATCTACTGCACTGGTGTAAGCATGCACTTCATATTGTTTCCAATTAATAGGAAAGATTTTATCCTTCATGCCAACAATCATTATTTCCATACCAGAAGAGTCATATATGATGCATGACATATTTTCAAAATGCAAAGCATGATGTTTTTCAAGCATTTGACCCACACTCAAAAGGTTTTAGCTTATTTCAGGCACAAAAAGAACATAATAAACTTGGTACCTGAGGAAATGTTTAACTCCACCATTCTTTTTCCTTTGACATCCACATGCTTTCCATTCCCAATCTTCACTTTAGAGATGTAAGACCTGTCCAAATCTTTAAAGAAACTAGCATCATAGGTCATGTGATTAGTGCATCCACTATCCACTATCCACTATCCACTAACCATGCTGTTTTGTTATTGCTCACTGCATAACAAATGGCCACAAAGAGATGTTCTTATTCTTTCTCAAGTTTTTCAACAACTTGAGCTTGCCCTTGTTGGTTTGCTTTATTCTTGCAAACCCTTTCCACATGACCAAGCTGATTGCAAGCTCTACATTTTACTCTTGGCCTGAACTAACAAAAATTTTCTGAGTGGTTTCTTTTTTTGCACTGAGGATAAGGAGGAAACTTTCTTTTTTTTTTTTCCTATTTTTAGTTGTCTCCTTACCTCTTCTCTTTACCTTTACCAGCCTGCTTTCCACCTGTTTTGCTGTCGTCATTCTTCTTTTTGAGTTTTGCTTTAAAAGCTATCTCAATTGAGTCTTTAAGTTTAATGGCCCTTCTATGCTCCAAGGCTTGAAGAACATTCACAATTTCAGTCAAGGTGAGTTTAGAGATGTCTTTTGAGTTTTCCAAGAAGGAAATCTTAGACTCAAACCTCTCAAGGACACTCACTAGCACCTTTTCCATAATTCTTTTGTCTAGAAGCTCCTCACCATGCAGCCTTAGTTGGTTTCAACCTTTCTAAGTCTGTCTGCATATTTTTTCACAGTTTTAGCCTCTTTCATCCTTATAACCTCCAATTGCTTCCATAAATTGAGCACTTAGATCTGCTTTGTTCTGTCACTACCCTAGAACTCCTCCTAAAGCTTGTCCTCAGCTTCCTTGGTAGTTTTACAAATCATAATTCTTGTGAACATCACATGAAAAACAACATAATGTACGCAAGATAAGTCTTTGTATTTCTTTGCTACCTCTTCACTATGTTACTTTGTTTGAGCTACGATAGGGTTAGCTCTTAATGAAGGTGCATCTCGGCCTGTTTCAATAACTTTCTACAAATCAAAGGCTCTCAAATAAGCTTTCCTTTTTACTGCCCATATAGGGTAGTTTTCTCTAGCAAAAATAGGGGGTGTTGGAGTTGCAAAGTCAATTGAAGCCATGAATAAAGTTTAAAGGTGTTTAAGGATTGTAAGAGAAAAAGGTATTCTGGTTTTTTCACCCACACACGTTCTCTTTAAGAACTCTAAATAAACTCTGATACCATGTTAATTTTTAGGAAGAAAATGAAGAGTAAAATGCAGTAACTTATTTGCAGACAAGAGTAAAAACAGAACAGGCTCTTCTTACACCAAGAAAAAACATTCTTACATTAATTTTAGCATGTTCTGGTATATAAAGACATAACACAACAGTAGGTTAGTTGTTTACCATATTTTCATGAATTTAGGATGATATCCATGTTAGGAATACACCACCTAACCAAGTACAAATTAGCTGAAACAAATACAGTAAGTTGACAGATTTATAATGCACTGTCGGTTTATAAGATATATTAATATTACAAAATAAACTATCTTGGAGTACCTAAGAAAATTCTTTAATATCTAACACTTTCAATAATGGAACCTTCTGGTTGTTCAATATAAACTTCTTTGAGATATCTGTTAAGAAAGTAGCCTTAACATCTAAATAATGGACTCTCCTCTGTTGTTGAGATGCTAAGAAAAGCAGCAATCTCATTGTGTTTGACCTTGCTACTGGTGCAAATGTTGTTGAGAAGTCTACAATATACTCATGAGCATACATGTTTACAACCAATATGATCTTAGTTAACAGAACCATTTGCATTTAGCAGGTTCTGAACATCCATTTTGGTTGTTGTCTGGTCTATCAACCATTGTCCAAGTATGGTTCTTTTGGATCATTTTTATCTTTTCTTGCATCTTTCCTCCATTTTTTTTTATGTTTGCAATCTCTTTAAAGCTGCTAGGCTCTAGGGTGGCAAAATTGCATCTCTCATATACGTTTGAGAGGGTGTTGTTCTTCTCATAAGTCTACCATCATCAAAAATAGTTTTAACTTTATTTAGCAACATGTTGTTCTTTCTAACACTGGTTTCAATAGGTTTAGCCTTACCATTTTTTCACTTCTATATTGCATTTTCATCAAAATTGACATCCTCGCTGACTATGATATTTTCAATCAAGGGATTAAAATTTCTGTACCCTTTCTTGTTGGGACTGTAGCCTATAAAAATTCCAAGCTTTGGCTTCTTGTCAAGCCTATCCCTTTTCACATCATGTACATGTGCATAGCAAATGCATCAAAAACTTTCAAATAAAGCATCAAATGTTTGAAACCAAACCAGGCTTCATTTAGAGTTTTAAACATCAAGGCCTTTGTGGAAAGTTTATTCTGTAAGTAAAAAGTTGTGCTGATAGCTTCTACCCAGAACTTCTTAAGTAAGTTCCTTTCAAATAGTAGACACCTTCCTATCTCTATTACTATTTTATTTTTCCTTTCACTTACCCATTTTTTTTAAAGCTGTAAGTGATAATGAGCTGATGTTCAATCTTGGCAATTTTATAGAACTATTCAATCTAATCTGAGGCATTCTAAGTCCCATTATCTAACCTAAATTATCTTTATCTTGCATTAGAATTGATTTTTAACATAGGCCTTGAATCTTTAAAATACAAAGGCAATCTCATATTTTAGCTTTAGAAAATAGAAGCAACACACTGGTGTAGTCACCAATAAACAGAATAAATTGGTCTTCATTGGACCACATACACCAATATGTATGATTTATAGCTTTTCTGATGCTCTCTAGGCTTTGTTCATGGGGAATGGTTTCTCAATTGACAGATTTCACATAAATCACCGTACTCATAGACATGTGACATTTTTAAAACAAGTTTATTGTTATACACACGACTTAAAGAGTGATAGTCAAAATGACGAAGTCTTTTGTGCCAAAGAAAAGTTGCATCTATTATAGTAGGCTAGGCACCAAAAACTAAGCAATTCTAGTCAAAAATAGAACTTCTATCATGTATTGTATAGAAATAACTTCACAGCCTAATGTTTGATGGATCAAGCAAATTTTATCTTTAAAAACAGCAGAATAGTTTTTCTCTAGCAATTGGCTAACACCGAGCACTTTCTAATCAATATAAAGAACAAAAAGGAACATTAATGATAACTTTTGTACCTGTTGAACTATTTACAATCACACCCGTTTTTCTTGTTGCCTCAATGTAGTTTCCATTTCCAATCACAATCTTAGAGCTATAAGTTCTACCAATCTATTTGAAAATGCATTCACTAGAAACCATATGGTTGGTACAACCACTATCTATCAATCAATTCACCTTGGTTTTACTGCTGTTAGCATAGCAAAATGCAATAAACATCTACTCCTCTTGTTGTATAGTTTGAGCCGATGTGCTTTATTGCTACAAGCTTTTATTCTTGGAAACCGTCTTCATGTCTCCCATTTGTTTGCAAGCTTTACGCTAAATCTCAACCTAAACCAACAATGCTAGGTGACTTGTCTTTTAACGATGTGAACATGGTGAATACTTTCTTTTACCACCATCTTTAATGCTCTCTTTCCCTTTGATTCCCTTGTTTCATCTATCATTGTTTCTTCCCTTTTGCTGGATGAACATTTAACCCTCTCCTTGTTTCTTGCTTAAAGAGCATCTTTAACTTGCTTCTCCTATCTACTTGCTCTTCTTTGCTTTTTTGCATAGAGAGCATTGATCAACTTTGAAAAACAGATGTTGGCAACGTCTCTTGAGTCTTCTAAAAATGAGATTTTAGACCCATATCTCTTTGAAAGTGTTGTGATAACCTTCTCAACAACTCTTTGGTCAGTAAACTTATCTTCAAGCATCCTTATGCTATTTACAATAGCCATAATTATGCTTGAGTATTGCTTGATAATCTTGCCTTCTTTCATTTCAAGTTCTCAGAGTCTCTCCTAAGGTTAATGAGTTGCTATTACTGTCTTTTTAAAACTTCAAGACTTCTCTTTCAACATGTCCCAAGCTTGCTAAGGTGTTAACAAGCCTTGATTCTTCTGAAAAGAACATCAGAATCTTAATTTTGGATGCAAGACATGACCTTATACTTCTTGGCACACTTCTAACTATGCTTCTTGATCTAAGCTAGTAGGATTAGCCCTCAAAGGTGGTAGATCTTTGCTTGTGTCCACCACTTCCCAGAGATTGTAAGCTTACTGGTATGTTTTCATCTTTGCCACCCAAATGTGAAAATTATCTCTTGTAAATACAAAAGGTGCTAGATGAGATAAACTATACAATACATCTTCTCAAAATAAAGAATTCTCCAAGATAACATTGCCAATACTTGATCTTCAAACTCCCAAAAACTAAAGTAAAATGTGTTGAATAAACCTTTGGTCCTTTAAGAATACACTCAGATACCATTTTGTTTTTTGGTTGTATAACAAGTTTTAACACAAATTTGAATGAACTGAGATGAAAGGAAGAAAAGCTAATGAGCAGAACAAACTTGCTACTTTCATTTGATTGAGTTAGTCAAGATATACAACAAAAGTACATACACCAATCTTGACCTACTACAAGACTTCAACATCTCATTCGATCTTACATAAATATTTGATAACACACTATGTACAAAAAATCGAGCTAAACTGATATTTTTAGCTCAATCTATATCAAACAAAAAACTATGACTTGCATATGCATCAGTAGCATAGGCAGCCATTTGATTAACACTTCTTTCATTTTCCACTAAAGCATTCCCTTCATTTTCCATTGGAGCATAGTGCAAGTAATGCCCTTCGGTGAAGAGGGCATTTTACTTCTTTAGCCTTAATTTTTTTAGTTTTTGTTTAAAAAATATAAAGTATATTTTTAATTTAATATTATAAATGAACTTTATTATTATATAATCAATTAATAAATATATACTTTATTAAATAATTAACTAAAAATAAATAATAAAAAATTCAATATAGTATATATACGCACAGTTTATTTAAAGGTCCTTAATGGTTATTTTTCTTTCTCATTATAATTCACCTCACTACCACCGCTATATTTGAATTCAAATACATATCTTACCACTGGTTTTAATATCAATGCTACAATATTCAATCTCACTACCATTGCTATTTTTAATTTCACTAGAACCAATTTTACTACAATCTAAGTGGACTCTGAAACTTCGAGACTTCCAAATATCAAGTTATCCTTGGTTTGTTTTAGTTATAAATGAATCTGGGGTGGCTGGTATTCCCAATTTTAATGAGGTTGTGCTTCTCTAAAAAAGTTTTTTCTTATATATTCATGTCATGTTTATGTATTTTATTGTATAATAGTCATGTTTAAGGTATTTTTATACTTATATAAATTTTGATATGTTAACAATTTATAATATATATATTTAGATATTCATAAATTTATGTCGTGTTATATTAATATAATCATTTATAATACTGCTAAATCTAGTATCAACACGTTGATGGGGATTACCCTAAATCATGGTCGGTGTGCTAATGAATTAGCTAATAGCACAGTGACTTCGATGAGCCTGAAACTTCAACGTTTTACCTTTTCAGCATAGATTTCATTTTAGGAAATAATGATCAGAGCCTGAATATTTGCAAGGTGTTTTATAATTTCATATCTTTGCCTTCTTTCTTAATGATTGTCATACTTGTCGAGGCTATTTTTCTTCTTAATCATTTGTGTTGACGGTACTCTCATCGATTTTCAGACTTATGATAGGCGACAAATCCAGAAGCGGTTGAATGAACGTAAGCTAACATTCCCTCCATCGAAACAAGAACTCTCCTGCTCTATCTTGAGACCTAACTGCTTGGTACGGGGATTGATTTCACACTGGTGCAAAGACAGTGGTAATGGCAGTATT
This sequence comes from Adansonia rubrostipa, assembly GCA_038381775.1. NCBI lineage: Eukaryota > Viridiplantae > Streptophyta > Magnoliopsida > Malvales > Malvaceae > Adansonia > Adansonia rubrostipa. Next base: position 619 of record JBBYHM010003950.1, on the reverse strand, counting down.
GCATCACCAAAATCCTACCAAGATATTGATGGAAAAAAGACTCCTGAGGTAGATCGAATGTACTTAAGCTGGTTGCTTGAAAAGTTGTCTTCTTCTTCGCTTTCTGATCGGAAGGAAGCTGCTAAAGAGCTTCGGAGACTAACAAAGACAACAAGATCTTATAGGGCTGTTTTTTGCGAGTTTACTAATGCCATCTCTAGGTTGCTTAGTTCACTATCCGGAACCAAGATTGAGTCAGATCCCGATCTGCAGGAAGACTTGATCACAACAGTTTTTAACCTTTCACTTCATGATGACAACAATAAGAAACAAATAGCAGAAAATCCTGTCGTTATCCCTTTGCTCACTGAATCCCTCATGTTTGGAACCATTGAAACAAGAAGAAATGCAGCGGCAGCTCTTTTCAGCTTATCAGCACTCAAATCAAACAAGTTCAGGATTGGAAATTCTGGTGTTCTTGTTCCTCTGCTCGAACTTTTACGTGAAGGGCATCCACTGGCAATGAAGGATGCTGCCTCAGCAATATTCAGTCTTTGTATTATATCTGAGAACAAATCAAAGTTTATTGAAATAGGGGCGGTGGAGGTAATCCTAGAAAAAATCAAGGATGGCATACTTG
>JBBYHM010003898.1:0-12140 GCA_038381775.1 Adansonia rubrostipa | reverse complement strand
ATAATTTTATATTAAAACTATTATTTTTCTTGTTCTTATGTTCAAACCCTAAACCTAAAAAAGTTAAAACTTTATTAATTTCAATCAATAATCAAAGTCAAATTCAATTAAACCAAAGATTAAAAGATTTACTATATAAAATTCTAAATCCCATTTAAAAATTCTATAATCTAATTGTTTCGCCTCACAAATTTCTTTAAATTCATAAAAAAAAAAAATTTTGAGTTTGCTTACTTCACCATTAACACGATTCTCTTTTTCCTTTTCTAAGTTCATGAAATCATTCCAACTAAATTTCACAAGTAACTTTAAAAACTTAAGGCCATGAAGTTATGACTCTTTCAAAACACAAAAATATAAGGAGAAGAAAGAGGGAGAAAGACATGGATTTCTCAGTAGTAGCAGCTAAGCCAAACCCCAAACACTGGCTACAGCAACAACAAAGCTTGCAGGGGTGCCATGGGTTTACTCCTCGTTTTCTTCCTTTAAGACCAAAAGAAAATCTCTAATTCCAATAATAACAAGCCCAGGTCATAAAAAAATCACAAAAATTAAGCTGCTGTAGCTACATTTCCTATAATAAAACCCAACATAAAACAAAAAATAGCTTAAGAAAGATCTGATGGAGAAGATGGGGAAGAAGGAAAAAGAATTTTGTTGACATAAATTTGATAAAACCACTTACAATCCACCTGGTGGTGTTGAATAAAAAAATAAATTGAAAGAAAAAAAATTAAGGTTTTTAAGATTTGGACTTGGAAGGAGATTAAGTGAAATATTAGATTTAAAATTAAAGAAATAGAGAAAAAAGAAAATGAAGTAAAAAATTAAGAAAATAAAAGGTATAATAATGATTTTTCATGAAAATATAATAAAATTAGCATGCGATAAATAAAATAAAATAAAAAAAATATAAGTCTTAGTAAAAAGTTTTTTGTCACTTACGTAAAACATATAAGGTGAAAATAAATTTTTTTATTATTTTTATTAATTAAAAAATTTATTAATTATAATTTTATTAATGTTTTCATAAAGAAAAGAAAAATATAATCAATAAAATATTTTTTTCATTTAATAAAAATATATAAATTTTTTAATAAATAAATAATTTTAAATTAATATTTTCAAACATAAGTTAATTGGACCCTTAAAATTTTTAATTAAAATAATTGAATAAAGGATCTTGTACTTTTTTATTGTTTACAGTACACTGTCATCCAATTTGAGAATGTTGTCGGTAATGAGTAATGACATGCCAAAGTAGAGTCCAAAGTCCAAAGTCGCCCAGCCCAATCAATATTTTCTACAGTAACTACAATTTCCTATAAATATTTAGCCTTTACTGTTACTGACCACGTTAATCGTTTTTTGATAATTTAATATTTTTTAATATTTATAAATAATATTTATTATTATTAAATATAATATTATTTATTATATTTATAATTATAATAAATACGATATAATTTAAAAATAATAATAAAGTTACTTTGGGAGGACCAAATTTCTTCATTTCCCCTTACAGTCTTCCGCAGCGCCACCGTGGAAGTAGTCAATAGTGTTATTTTTTCATAACCGGAAATCAAAAAAAAAAAAAAGCCAGAAAAAAATAAATAAAAAGGTGCAGAGCAGGAAATTGTGGAGTATCAGAAGGAGGAAAAGGAAAGGCTGAAAAGGGGGGAGAAAAATCTGGCCTACATGTTTGGTTGTTTGCATGGAAGCGGAAGAGAAAAATAGGAAGAGGAAACTAGAGCTTGATTGGAACAAGTTACTTTCAAGACAAGCAGAGGATGAGGAGCCACCGCCCCCCTTAGTGGTTATCGAGGCTGAGCCACAACCACCGCTGAGGAAATCCGACGCAATGGGCTGCGGCGATGATACAAGCAAAGACGATTTTTTCGAGCACTTGCCTGATGACAAGCTGGAAGATATGATCCAACGGCAGCAGCGGACTTTGGAACGCTGTGCCTCTAAATTGCCGGATAAAGGACAGAAGATGAGGGATTTGCTTGAGCGCCTTGAGGAGGTGAAGAATCGGAGAGCACTTTCACGAGTGAAAATGGTTAGTTTTTAAAAACTGGAGATGAAGAAAATTAGTAATTTGCATTATGGATTTTTGGAATATCAACTGTTGTTTTTCAGTACCAATTTAAAAATTCTGGATTTTTATTCTTTAAACTAGGTCACTGACAGTGATTATGTTTTCATAGTATTTTTCCCCTTATTCTATCGTTGCTTTACTCGTACACTGACTACATGATTGCTTGCACTTGGGTTCCCACCCCCCCCCCCCCCATTAATTATAAAAAGAAACAAGGAGAATTCCTTTTATAATCAAATTGTTGGCGTTGTTTCACATTTTAGAAAGAATGACAGTGACTATGCATCGCCTTTTTCGCTAAGTAGAAATATTGATTGTGTGCATATTTTTTATCGGACAGGATGGTGATGGATGTGTGAAGCCTGCACAGTCGCCAAGCTCAGATGTTGTTGGTGAGGTTCAAAGTAGTTTAAGATTTTTGGGAGTCTTTAGTGAACTTTAATTTCCATGTAGCTTGGAAATTGTGTTGATTCTGAGATTCTACTGTTTTGTTGTTGTTTTCCTTAACGTGGATTTATTTATATGCTGAAATGGCTGGTTTTTATTATTCAGCCAAATGCAAATAACGATGATCCTAATCTAGCTGGGGATGAACCCTGGTATTTGTGCTCTTTGGCATTGGAAAACAGCTAATGGCGTATGGCTCAAAAGGGTATAGTCTAAGATTGGCATAATGGTTGACGCGTACCTCCCTAGTTGGTAGGGCAAAATTTTTAGATTGATAAAAAATCAGATATATCAGATTAGATTGAATGTGGGCTGTAACATATGGAATTTTTTTGCTTAGTAGATGGTTTAATCAGAAAGAAATTTAACAAGTGTGGCTGTTTATATCACTTTATTTTCCACCTTTTCTGGTAGGTTATCATGATGATGATAATGATCCAGCTATTATTAGTGCCAAGAACTCTGACTGTTTGAGCTCAGGATATATGATCTTTGAAGGATTAGTTTAGTTATGACTTATGTGCAAAAGCAGGGCAATTACTTTGTAACTTTAGAATTCTGGTTTTCTGAAGCCTATTGAAGGAAGTTAAATGTTTCCTGCAGGTTCTTCTAAAGTCTTTGGACGACAGAGTAAATCGCATCAATCCTTCTCACAGTCTAGATTTGGTGCTAGTTTTTGTAAAAAGATGGAAGAAAATGTAAAATGCTGCTACTCTATTTCATATAACTCTTTTATTAGCATTGTTCAGTTCAAAATACAGCTTCTATTAAATGTTATTAAATTAACTGATAGAGTGTAGGATAAAACTTTGTACTTTATATGACCTTCATTACAGAACATGATTGCTTTTGTAATTTATTTGACAGACAGATTGTAGGGTAGTCAATACATTTGACAAAGATTTATCAATTTTGAATCGTTGTAAACGCCGGAAAACCAGATGCATTGGGGAGTTTTCACAGAAGGAAAGGATGAATTCACGACACCCTAGGAAGCCCTCTTTTGGTAATCAAAAGGTTAGGACTGCTTCAGTTTATTCTCTTTGTGGTCGTGACCCAGATGACGACTTGCCAAGCATTTCAAAGTAAGCAATTTTACCTACCTTCAAGTAGTGTTTTTTTTTTTTCCTCTCTCCTTGGCCTATTTTTTTTTTCCCTTTGATATACAGTTATTGGGACTTGTCTGAATTGGTGGATGTTTTATTGCTGAAATGTACGTGATCTGGTGCTAAATTCTCAGTCTTCTCTCTGTTAATTAGGTGTAGGCATTAACGTATCTTAATGTTTACTTTTATGGCTCATTAAGTTCTATGGTGGCAAATAGGTGTATCCTTTCTCAGCCAAACGTTAACAGGCTCTGGACCATATTTACTTTTCCCCTGATTCAAAATCTGAAGGTTAAGCTGATTGATAAGGGGCGTTAAGTCATGTCTCTGCCAGCACAAAGTGCTTTCCAAGTTGATTTAATGTTAAGCTTAAATATTGGTAGGGTTTTAAACTAGATCTTTTGTTAAATTAGATATGGCAAAATTATTCAGAAAAAAAAAAAAAAAAAAGACAAAGTTGAAAGTATTGAAGTTTGGACAAATAACAGAATTTCAGGATATTAAATTGGTTTCTTTGTCCAAAAGAAGCTGAAATCACATTGCTTTCGGGGAAAAAGGATTTTAAATTTGTTGCATATAAATCCATTAAAGAAAATTTTAAAGACTGTAGGTAGTTTATTGTTGGATTAAATAAAGCTGGGATACTTATTTATATTCCGAGGCTGAAAAGTCCAATAGGTTACTCTTTGAACCCCTGATCATTATGGACTTGTATTTGTGTTTCATCGCTCATTGCATCTAATTGAAAATATATGGTGGGCAACTTTTATGATTTGTTGCAGGTTTTATTCAGGGTCATATTTATGCTCTTTTACAATTTAGCATTTTGTTATGAATTTTGTTGTCAATTTAAAGATCTTCTGTATGATGTTTCACATATGTTTGGTAATTGTTTTGACTTCTTTCAGCTGCATAATTCAATACATGCCTTGTTTATATTTTTAATTTCTCATTCCTTTTCCATAGGAAGAATGCTTTTCAAGTCCAACCATCTAATGATTCAAGGCGTAGGGAGGTACGCATACTTTTTATTACTTCTATTATGATCATGATTATCTAGTGTTGACCACCTGGCTAATTTGTGAATGTCGATACTGATGCAGGAGTAATTTAGGTGCACAGTTGTGGTAAATGTATTCTTGCTATTGTGGTGGTATGGTATCCATGTAGCTTGGGTGTCCTTAGGATATTTGGGTTATTTTTATTTATCCATTAGCTGGAAGGGCTACAATAGATTCTAGGTTTGGTTGTGCATTCTTATCCTTTTTAATTTGAACCTAATTATATTTTTACAAGTCACTGTCGCATTTTAATTCTTCCTTGAAACGTCAGTCTTCTCTCGATTTAGCATCCAAGAGGCTGGGCTTCAGCATTATTGTCTCGCCTTGTATTGTTTACTAATGGAAGAAGGGAACGTGTCTCCATCTTTCTATGTTATAGACTTTTCTGTATTCTGAATGCAATTTTCATAGTCTAATAAAAGAATAAAAAGGTGTCCGGTGGAAATCGGAATACTCTAAAAGCTTCTTTATGCATGAGCTTGGAGATTGATATTGTGTATCATAATTATGATGAATCTTTTTTTTCTTTCTCTTTTTTGCTTTTGGTCGTTAGGGTTAAAATTGTCCCCTTCCAAGAACTAAATAGTTAGTCAATTTTTTGTATATGCTTTAAGTTGGACACTTAAATTCTAAAACTGTTAGCTGTGAAACTACATAAGTTGGTAAGTTTAAAGGATTTGGGGATTGGGGAAAAGACTGCTTCATGTGATTCTTGGCCTCTTGATGTTGTTAAAATTTCAAAACCTGACTGGACAAGCAAATGGAAATAATCGTGGAATTTGTCTTGCCATGCAAATATAGGTTCTGTGATATGTAGTTTGTGTACTTTTTTAACTGTACAATGATGAACTTTCAGCTTACACCAGTTTAGTTTTGTCTTTATTTATTGATTGGTTTGATGGTATATAATTGAAACAGGGCCAAACCATTGTTCTTGTAGATGAGGAACAATCACAGCTAGTATTGACAACAGAGGTTGAAGTTAAACTTCCAAATTGGTTAGTAGAACTCCCAGTAGTTGTTTTTCTTCCTACTACATTGTAGCTTGCCATTATGTGGTTGCTGGGAGTAATAACCTTCTTTTTTTTTTATCTGACATTTTCAGCAAAAAGGATGCTAAGATCTATTACCCATCAAGGTACATGGATGATTATTTTGTAAGAATAATGTGGATGACTTCTGCAGACAAATTTTGCATGATATAGTTTTCTCATCATATCTTTTTTGCCTTATCCAGGGATGATCCAGAATCTGTTGAAATATGTTTTGGAGATATTGACAGCCTTGCTCCTGAAACCTTCTTGACATCACAAATTATGAACTTTTACATCCGGTAAGTTTTCAATTCAAATACTTCTAGATCTGATTCAGTGATTAAAAATAGACAAATTCTTCACATATCACAAGTTTCTTGTCTTGTAAGGAGTGAATATGGGATGTGTCAGGTTGTGTTCTTGCTCATTTTGAATTCTAGTCATCTTTGGTTTTGATTTTTGAGGTTGTTCCAGCATTGAATTGCATTCAAACTGAGTAATTGACTTGTTGGATCTATTTGGGATGGGGTGGGTTGGAATTCTGGTGGGTCTTTGGATTAGGGTCAACTTTTGCAGCATTTTGACCTGCTGACAGATAGAAAACTCAAATTTTGGTTAGATCTTTGTTCAACTGACTATTCAAATAAAACTGGATTGGGTTTTAAGTGGGTTGGGCTTTTGATGGGTCATTTGGGTCAGATTATGCTACATAACGTATTGGGCTACTAGTTTTAATCACATTTTGGTTCTTTTGACCAGATTTTTGCAGCAGCGGGCGTCATCAACAAATAGGGCACTATGTGACTATCATTTTTTTAACACGTATTTTTATCAGAAGCTGAAAGAAACTGTATCATACAAGGTTTTATCCTTTTTTTTTTAAATAAAGGGTTGCATTTAATACAGTGTAAGATGAATACATCATGCTGATTTGGGATTTCTGGAATCATTTTAGTCAGGTTCATCGAACCTGAAGTGGTAGAATAGGTGCTTGAGTTGTACTGTAATGCTGTTATGATATTTTTTTTAGTAAGACAGTCTTACCATCATTAGTTGATTTACTTCACTCTTAAAGTCATTTACCTTTGTTCCTGAGTAAAGCAACTTGAGAACAAAGGCAATGTTTAATTTCAGAAAGAACAGTAAATCTGAGATGTATACATGCTATTTTAAGATCGCACTGGTGGGTTAGTAACATGTGCTTTAAGCAGATCAATGGCTAAATAATTTAGAGTCTGTGTTTTATTTGCTTTACTCAAACTATTTGAGTATTATGCTTGGTACTTCCTGAATTCATGCTTGCTGGTTGCTTCTTGTTCTTTATTCCATATAGGGGAGCGACAAAGATGGCTTCTTCATCAAGTTCAGAAGGTGGTGGAAAGGTGTCAATATTTTCCAGAAAGCATATGTGCTTATTCCAATTAACGAAGAGTGAGTTTATCTGCTATTAATATTTTTATACGAGCATGTAAATGTTTTGTTTAAAACTACAGATGTTGGTGCCTGCTGTAGCGTGGACACTGGAGTACTTATTATACAAGCATGTAAAACGTTTTGTTTAAACCTACAGATGTTGGTGCCTGCTGTAGCCTGGATACTGGAGTAATTATTATACAAGCATGTAAAACGTTTTGTTTAAACCTACAGATGTTGCTGCCTGCTGTAGCCTGGACGCTGGAGTACTTAATTTGCATGACATGACACAGATATGTGTTTGAAAATGGGTTGGAAATTTCTATGCGCGTTGTAATGATTTGCTAAGATGGTGGTTTTCACAGTTAGAAAAGCGTTATGTTCATATCAAGAAAGAATTGGTGCAGTGATGGAAACACAATAGGAGAAAAGAAAAGGAACTTAATTTGGAAAAGAAAGATAAAGTTTGAATGGAGAGAAGGGGAAGGGGGGAAGGGAGGGGGGATGGCCCCTTGTTTCGATATGGTGGATCATAGGAAACACGTACATTCATCTTCTGATAATGCTTGTCTTCTTGCTGTGATTAGAAGCAAGGGAGGGAGAAAAGAAGTAGGAGAGGACGAATGGAGAGAGAGAGAGAGGCGATAGGTAGAAATGGAATGCAGTTTTTCCTCAAAAAGGGCAGCAATGAAAACTCTATATATGTCTTTCAATAATATGTGCGTCTTTCTGATAATTATCAGCAAAATATTTTGATTTCTTGAACTCATAATTACTATCTCCCCACCTCCATACTTTTCCTCAATTAGAAATTGTGAATTGTCATAGTTGCCCCAGTGGAATTGTTACATGAACCAACACTTTTAACCGTTTTTTGATTTCCTACCACCGTCCTAGTTTCTGACTTTGAAAAGAAGTATAGGACTTGTTTTATTCATTCATGCGGGAATGATCAATAGTGGGCCTCTAATCAACAGAATTTACTGTCCAATGATCATTGCTTTACTTTATTCAGATACCCTTGTCTTGAGTGACCTAGCTAGTTTTTGAGTTTCTGCTTTCTGTTATTGGAGATGTAGGCAAATTATATACTTCTATTTGGCATGCTTAAGAATGAAGAGTGTTTGAAGAAATAGACCAGATGGATCATTCAAAATTATGAAATGATTAGATCAATGGATTTATTAGCCATCTATTTTGAATAAGTTGATTTAGTAGCTTTCTGCATATTTCCCCCTTTTTTTCTCGCCAAGTTCTCCCTAATTTGGCTTGAATTTATTCAGTTACTGCTTTTCTTGTGTCTAGTTTCCATTGGAGTTTGGTCATCATTTCTATACCTGACAAAGAAGATGAATCAGGACCAATTATCCTTCATTTGGATTCACTTGGACTTCATTCTAGCAAATCAGTTTTTGAGAACATTAAAAGGTAATACAAAAGAAGCCAAAAGATTATAAATGATTATGTAGTACTACTATGTTTTGTCTGTTTCTATATTCATAGCTGTTTGATAGCGAGAAGGAAATTTCATAACGATCGTGCCTTTTCTGCTTGCAATAGCCTGCAAATCTCTCTTCATCGAAATCTTCTTAAGTGATACAATACAAAGTAAAAGGACTCGGTTATATGGGAATTTTCAACATCTTTCAGCAGTTGTGTTCGCCAATTATTATTGTTTGTAGTATAACAACATTTGAATTGAAAACTTTCTGGGCGGATTTTCAGTTATATCCTGACTTACCTGTTTCATAGTAGTTCACATAATCTTGAAAATTTTCAGTTGTTTATTTTAATGGTAATTTTGTAATATACATGTCCAACCAATGCTTGACTGGTTTGCCTTCTTAATAAGGTTCTTAAACCTAACAGACAATGTGAATCTTGGTTTTTAGCTATATGACAGAAGAATGGCACTATTTGAATCAAGAGGTTGCTCCTTCCGATCTCCCAATTGCAGACAAAATGTGGGAAAACATCCCAGACATGATTGATGAAAAGACCATAACTGTAAGTTTTTATTTACAGGATCTTAAATTCCGTTTCATTTGTTTAAGGATTTTTGTATTGGGACAGAAACCCCAAGTTGGTAAACTATGGGCATCATAGTGATTTCACAGAAATGGTTAACAGTTTGATCTTCAATTACCTCAAAAATAACCTTCCTTCATTGGTCATATAGATAGAAGATTTTGTTTCTTGTTTGCAAAGCTGCATGATAAAAGTTAATTGAAGATACTTTTATCCGTCCATGCATGTATTAAAATTCTTGCCGAGCTAGTTCAGTTTACATGCTACAAGAATATAAAGTAATCTTAAGCCCCATTTAGTGATGCTGTTAGCACAGCTTTTGAGGTTAAAGCTGTGTTTCTCGACAAATACAATGCTAAGTAGGTTTTGCTGTTAAAATGATGGTTTGGCAACCCAAACTAAAAAGCCAAGAAAATAGAGCTTTTGCAGTTTGGAAGCTAACTTTTGGATAAAAATGACTATTATCTTTACAGCTCTAAACTCTTATTATTTTAAACTAATTTTTTGACATTTCAATTCTTTACAGTATGTTTTTACAGCAATGTTAAACACTTTAAAGTTCTTAAATCATATTTTTTTCATTACACTTTTTAAATGAATTTTTTGCAGCCCAAGCTTTTTGTAACAGCCATGCAAAACTAGCCCTTATTCTGTAGACCTCAAATAAAAGTTTAATGCTTTGGCGCCTTTAATCTATTATTCATTGCAGGATTAGATATGCTGAACATAAAATGTTCAACATGGAGCCTTTTTCATTGAAAACAGTATTATTTTCTTAGCAAATCATCCTTTTACATTTCTAAAGTTGCTTAGACGTTAATTGATCAATCTTTGCTGAACTAAAAAAAAAAAAAACACGATGTGAAGCAATTTGGTGGCCTGGTCCAGATTAATTGATGACTGTATGGGAATTTTGCTTGAAACAATCTTGCACGAAGTATGTATCAAACATAAATATAGTTAATATGTTTCTGATTTGTCTCAATCTGTAACTTCAGGTTTTTTATTGGTACTTTCTTGCCAGGTTCCGCAGCAAAAGAATGATTACGATTGTGGTCTCTTTGTTCTTTTCTTCATGGAGCGCTTCATCGAACAGGCCCCTGAAAGACTGAAAACGAAAGATTTAGCTATGGTACCCATTGTGTTCCTTTGTGATCTTTGCAAAAGTTTCCGAATTTGGTTGATCTTTCCTTGGTTCCTTGGTTAACCTGGCTGTTTCCATTTTCAGTTTGGCAATGAGTGGTTCAAACCTGAAGAAGCCTCTGGCTTGAGAATGAAAATACGGGGGTTACTTATCAAACAATTTCAAAGTGCAAGTGAGGATATTGGTGGTTCGCAATCTTCACCTTCTTCTTGACTCTTTTAAGGTGGTGCTCCTGCATGAATCTGGTGCCAAAAATTGAAACCAGAGAAGACTGGAAGGAAGTTAGTTAATTGGAAGGCTTACAAGCCTAAGCTTGATGAACGTGCCATCTCGGTATAGCTTGGATACTTTTGGTGCTCACTTCAAATGTATCAATGGAAAATCACATACTGTAAAGATTTTTAATTTTTTTGCATAGTTAAAAAAAAAAAAAAAAAACTCCTATGCCATTGTCATTATAAGAGAGTTCAAGAATGAAAGTGGAGGCAAGGATTGAAACTGACCTTGTTTTCGATACATGGTAGGAAGATTGGCAAAACCATTAATAACTTGTGATTGTGTTTTTTTAAGAATTTCCACTATACATATAGATTTTGATATGAACTTCAATAAATTCATTGAATTTATTCGAATTGGATATGAACTTCAATTAATTTGTCCAACATATTCGTATCAGAATTTGAATGTTCATAAAGAAGTCAGCAATTCAAACTTGTTCAATTTGAGTAGAAAACAATTCAAATTTAAAAATATTTGCATCCAAAATAAATTTGAGTTGAAGCAACTTGGATTGAAAATTAACTCGAAATAATTTGAATTTAAATCAAATATGATTTTATGTTAAAAATGTTAATTTAATAAATAATAAATATAATATAGATTATTAATTTATTTTAAATTTATAACTTTACATTATCTTTTAAATTTTTTTCTTTGTTATCTGTATCTATTACTATTTTTTAGTCTTAGGACTTAGGTGATATTTTTCAAATTTATAAGGGTATTTTCTTCAACTACTAAAGGAAGAATTTCAAAAAAAGAAATAGATTAATAATTATTATAAAAAATAAAATTAGAAAAAATAATTTAAAAAAAAAAGTAAAATTTTAAGAAAAAAATAGATTGATAGTTATTATAAAAAGTAAAATTAGAAAATATAATTTTAAAAAAAGAAATAGTAAAATTTTGAGAGGTATATTTAAATTTATAAGGTTATTTTTGTCCAACTACTTAAAGAAGAATTTCAGAAAAAATTGATAATTATTATAAAAAATAAAATTAGAAAAAATATTTAAAAAAATAGTAAAATTTCAAAAAATAAATTGATAATTAATCCACGTATTTCTCTAACGAGAGAATTTTTTTTAAAAAAAATAGATTGATAATTATTATAAAAAAGTGAAATTAAAAAAAATAATTTTAAAAAAGTAAATAGTAAAATTTCAAAAAAATAAATAGTAAAATTTTTAAAATATAAATTGATAATTATTAAAAAAGAGTAAAATTAAAAAAAAATAATTCAAAACAAGAAATAGTAATTATTAAAATTATTAATAAAAAGACTATAATTATCATTTTATTCTTATTTTTATTTATTTATTTATTATTATTATTATCCTTAAAAAATAAATATTGTGGGTCGGTTCCCTAACTAAGGAACTAATCCCGCACCAATATATATTATATATAATAAATAATGTATATAATATATATAAATTATATATGTTTGAAATATTATTTAAAAATAATAAAATATTTAAAATATTTTATATTAAATCTTAAATTCATAAAATTATTTTATGACAT
>JBBYHM010003856.1:0-12145 GCA_038381775.1 Adansonia rubrostipa | reverse complement strand
GACAATGCAATAGTTTAGTAATTTGAAATGCCTTAGAGAACAAAATCAAAGGATTTAACGGTTCTTTATGTGAGAAATAATAAGGGTTAGGCTTTCCGAGGGGGCGAGGGATCGAAAGCAGAAACAATCCCCCCAGATTTGCATTTACTGTGGCCAACGCTTCAGCCTCCCATTAATTTCATGGGCTTTTTCTTTGGGCCTGGTATTTTCCTTCTTTGGAGATAAATTTGTGTATTCGTATTGTGTGCTCGTATATTTATATATTATAATCATATTTAAAAAATTATATATTTATAAAATAATTTGATACATTAATTATTTATATTATATAAATTTTTACATATTAATATATTTATATTATATTTATAATATTTTTTTATTATATTATATTATATTTATTTTTTTATATCGTATCCATATCGTGTAATTAAAAGTTGTCAGGATTACCTTGGATTATAGATGCAAAATACATAACCATCTATACATTAATTACAAAAAGATAGCTTGATGTCATAGGTTAATGATATTTAACTTTATTAGTAAATTTTAAAAATTCAAATAAATTTATAACATTAAATAGAAAAAAAACTATTAATGTCTAACATTTTTTATGTAATTTTTTTTAAAAAAAATCCAATTCTTAAAATACTACTCATTTTAAAAAAAAAATCCATATTTAACTTTTATTTCTTTTTTAAATTATATTTTTATTTATAAAAATATATTTATATGACACGAATTATTAGCCATTAACTTAATAAAATTATTTAAAAACTTAAAAGAGTACGAAGAATGATATAAAATTAAGTATAATTATTTTTTATAGGTAAAAGTAGATACACTAGCTGGATTAAAAAGATAAAAAATTCTTTTTACTCGATCTTTTTCTCAACCACCTACTAAGTGGGTATGCCGTAAGTTAATTAAGATTTTATGATGTCATTGTCACGGTTTTCTCGCCAGTGGCGAGCATATCCTTGTGCATGGTTAGCGGATGAAGCAGAACTCTCTTGATTACTTCGGTGATTAGAGTTACGTTGGAAGAGCTGATCTGTTGTGTGGTACATTGGATAACTTGCTATTGCTTCACCATTTGTGTGTTTAGTAGCTGGATTTGGACGAACGGTTAGAGTATATTGATGGGGGTAGAAATGGCATGTCCTGACTGAAGTTTGGGGACGTAATAAAATCTGATTTGCTCCACGGATTTTGTACTAATCCGTTTTAAATTGAGAATGCATTTTTTCTTTGAGAAATGGATGTCGGATGAAATGGATAGTTTTGATAAATGTTTGATTTACTATGTCTTAACTTATTTTTTTTTAAATTATTATTTTTTATCCTTCAAATATTTTATATATAACTCTTATATTTTTAATATATATATTATGTATATATATATATTTTAAAATCATATATATGTGACTATTACATATATATATATATTATATTATATATATTAAATATGTTCGTGAATAAATTATAATAAAATTTTTATAATATTAAATTAAAAATAATTAATAAAAAAGTGAAATGAAATAACGTATAACAATTATGAGACAACCTACATCTATGAATGTATATATTTTTAACATCCATATAAAAATAAAGTGAAAATAAATAAGATATTCCCCGTCTCCGTCGGTTTGCATCAGTGGTGAGCTGTAATATATTGATTGTGGATGACATAGCCAATCGGGCTAGTCCAGAGGCTGCCACAACTGTTGATTCTCGGGGTCTAATCCATGCCAAGATTGATTTAAGCTGAAATAGTAGCAACAATGATGGTTAATGGAGGATATTCGCATTTACCACAGACGGAGGAGTAGAATAAAGAGGTCGGAAGGCTCTTATGAGGTTTTGATAATAGTTTGTTGCATACGGATGTAATTAGTCGTCTTGGGGAGTGGTATTATTGGAATGCATATTCTTACATGGGTTGCTGGAAAAAGTTTTGGAAGTGTTGGCTGGCACCACGCACACCAGTAGTGACAACAAGGGTATTTTGTGGCAAGGCAATTGAAGAAACGACGTTGCTCATGGGGTGGAAGAGGATACCGTAGGGATGGTATTTTCAAGCTGTGGCAAAGACGACGTTGTTTGACACGTACAACGTCAAATTGTTGATGTGTTTTTGGGTTACTACTGGAAAGCTCGGAGAAGCAAAAGAAGGAAAGGGTTAGCTGGACCTATCAAACCCAGAGCATAACCAAAGAGCACTAGAGTTGGGACTTTGGACACACTCGTACGCCAAAGTTGTCCAAAATCCAGGAAAAAAGCAAAGAAAAAAAAATATATACAGAATGTGAGCTAAGGATTTCTGCCATTATCTCATACTTCTATACATTAAATCATGTGTTAATTGACAACAATTAAATTTATTATTTTTTGTACGTGAATCTTTGACGACTGGACTGATTCTTCAGCCTTCGACCTTATAGCGGGCATAATAGGTTTCTTGAAAGTTAGAAGTCATCCTGATAGAAGGAGAAGATACATTAGATTAGCCATAAAATAAAGCGGTGGTTGAAGAGTTCGATTCTTTGGGCGTTGGGTTGTTAAAGACTTGCACAAGGTCGATACGAAAAGCCCTTTAACTCCTCTTATTTGGTCAGAACACAATGACCCACCACCAATGCAACGAATCACCAAGTTTTGATCACTTTTTTCGAGTAATAAGAAATGGACCTAAGATTTTAACTTAGATTCGCATTAGTCACAATCTCAACAACCTCAGAAAAGATGGCAGGCATCATTGCAAGATCTAATTTCTTTTGTTTAATTACATGCGCAAGCTTTCACCCTGGACTATATGTTTTTAAGTAAGATTGATCCATGCCTCCGAAATTTAAGCATATATTTATATATATATGTATATACATACATATATATATATATTACTATATTGTTTGATTAGTTCTTTTACAGGGATATGTAGTTTTGGGCAAAGTTGATGAGTTTCTTTGGTCTTGAAAACTACGTACGCCACAAATAGCAAACATCTGCCATATATTCCTTACATACACAATCGGCTGATATAATAAGTATATATAATTTATACATATCTATTACATAATCTATCTCTTGTTTCCTTTGGATTTAATTGTTTTTATATTCCATATTAGATCTGATTATGGGATTGGACAAGTCTGCTAGTCTGTATCGAATTGAGTTTAAATAAGTTATTTTATAATTTGGATCAGGTTGACTTCATTTAAATTATTGTTTATATAATAAAATAAATTATTTATATAAATTTAATTATATATCAATATAAAATAATTTTTAATATTATTTTAAATAATGAAATGAATTTTTAAATAAAAAATTTTTTTCAAACCATAACTCGGTCTATGAATACACCCACTCTATATCTTTCTCTATGAAGTTTATTTTTGTTGGAGTCTCCTTTTGAGTGAATTAAGGGACAAGGGAGAAGTGGGTGGCCAGTGGAAAGAACTAAATGAAATGACCTTTGATGATGGTGATCATGAAGACCTTAATAAAAAGTACCATCGGATGCAAAAACGTATCCCTTGAAATACAAAAACTAGCTGCCAAATAACAATTTAAGGGATTGATATAGAAAAAAAAGCCAAAGCAAATCTTGTTAAGGAGTTGTTAAACAAAACATGGCATTTCCTTTTCAAATTTAAGAAAGGTTAGTTATCTTGAACCTTTGGAATATCACTTGGAAACGCATACATACACATACATAAGCATAAGCCCTTTGCTAGATTTTTTTTCAATTCATTAATTTTTGATATAATACAAAAATACGATATGAATATAATGTATTTTTTTAAAAAATATATATTTAAATACAATAAATATAATTAATAAAATATAATTAATTTATATATTTATATTTAAAATTTTAATATATTTAATAATTTATATTATATTTAATAATTTATATTGTATTTATATATGCAACTGATAAAATAACTTTTCTCTAATCATGTGATTTTAATAAACTGAAATAGGAAGACTTCTTGCGCGTCATGCTTACATTTTTGGTACGCTAGCCGTGTTGAAATTCCAGTATAAACAAGGTAAATATTGTCTGCGATTTTGCTTTTGAGCCTCAATTTAATTTATACACTTGTTTAGAGCTTATTATTAAATTCCATACATTTTTTGACGTTTGTCCAGCATAAAATCCTTAATATGTATGAAGGGTTAAAATTATAAACACGTAATGATGAGCTTATTTTGAGTTGAATGTTGTCCGCATATCATTTCTGATGTAGTCAATAATGACGGCTTTAATTTCTAATTAATGATATCATCCCTTTCAAATTATATATATATATATATATATATATATATAATATATATATAAACGTGTAAGTTTAGGTTTTTAATTTGATCCGTCCATTTAGTTTAACATAAATTTGGAGAAAAGACAAAACATTGTCTTTTTCTTTTTCTCAAAACAATTCATGTCGTAATGACGTTATTCAACAACATAAGAAGGATTTTTCGTAACTTTGTGTACCTCTCTCTGTATATATACACACACACCATAACCTAGAGAATGTAATATCCTACTCAGAGCACAAATAGAACCCAGGGATTTGCCAAAATTAAAAAAAGGGGAAAATCCTACTCAGAGCATCTAGTTTCGTCGTTTAATTAAAAGACTAGTTGGTTTGACAAAGGTTATTAATCAAATAAGTATATGTTAAACTAATTTAATATGGACTTTTCTATATGAGAGAAGATGCTAATGGGGAAATGACGAGCAAACCATTGAGAAAAATGCAAATGCTGGTGGTGGCGTGGGTATCCCCCTCTATCTCGCAGCAATCAAGTTAGCTGCCAGATACATGGCATGTGGTGCTCCGATGGCTCGATGGGGCTGGTAAACCGGTGAGGATTGGTTAGAGTCGTGTGACCTAGGAAAACCATCTCTCCAACCTTATACCTAATCCCCAACAACTCTCTCTTTCTGGGCTGGTCAGCTTTTGCAGCCGCTCGTTTGTAGTAGGCAAAAGCTTTTGACTCGTTTAGGATGGTCCCAAATGCTTTCCAATAGAACTCGCCTTGAACCATTAATTAAACTCTCGCACAGTTTGTTTAACGGGGTTTTCGTTTAAACAATTTCAAGCATTAAAAACATGAGAATAAAGATTAAACCATGGTTTGAACCTGAAATCTAATCTATTTGATTCATATAATTATTGTTAAGATTTAGAGTTATGAATCTCAATTTTTATAATTCTTTTCCTTATCCTAATTTGTGACGTATGAATTGGATCTCAAAATAAACAAATTGCAGTCTTACTCTATATTATGCGCTATATATGTACGTTAAATGACTACGTGTGACAACTAGTCGGGGATCGACCTTGCAAGCAAGTTGTAACCTATTGAATAACACAATAAGCAATTCTGGTCCTTAGTTGTTGAAGTTGGGTAAGAGATAGTGTGAAAACAGTGATTTCGAGAAAATAAAAAAGGAACAATATATGATAAAATTTCACATTCATATTCATCAACCGACCGACAAACGACCTATCAACTCCCCCTTATATTAACCCCCTTCTCTCTTGAATATCTTCATGTTATTTGGATATATACCCTTATGCAAAGATACGCTTCCTAATCCTATCATCTGTCAGGGAAGTATTTTACAGTGTCTTACAGTTGAAGGAACCTGGTCTCGCCATGGGAAGAATATTGTTAAAACTTGCTTTAACTCTTTCTCTCTTTATGTGCTTAATTTTGTCATCCTATGCACAAACCTGTGCCAAGTATGCCTTCTCTAGCAGCAACCGTGTCTTCAGATCATGCTCTGATCTTCCTGTCTTGAACTCCTTTCTTCATTTTAACTATGATTCGTCAGGGAAGCTCGAGATTGCCTATAGGCACGCTGGGATCGCGTCCTCCAGATGGGTTGCATGGGCTATAAATCCAACCTCAAAGGGCATGGTCGGATCGCAGGCACTTGTTGCCTATCAACGGACCGATGGAAGCATGAGAGTCTACACATCACCCATCACTCAATACCAACCCAGCTGCGAGAGGGTGACCTTAGTTTTAACGTCTCTGATTTGTCTGCAACGTATGCAGACAATGAGATTATCATATTTGCTACTTTGGGACTTCCCAATAATGGCACTACTTTAAACCAAGTTTGGCAAGAAGGTGCCCTCTCTGGGAACACCCCACAGATGCATGCTACTTCTGGTGCTAACGTTCAGTCCGTAGGCACCTTGAATCTGCTTTCTGGTGAGGCTGGAGCAACTGGGGGAGGAAGCTCCAAACTTAGAAAGAGAAACGTAAGTGAATGACTTCAATCTTTACTTTTCTTTATTTGTTATCTTAATGCTTAGTTTCTGTTCTTCTGTTTTATTTGCCAAAAGCTTTATCCTATTCAGATGAAAATTCATTGTTTAGGGAAACAAATTATAATCAGTTATTTTTGGAATCAAATTTAATCAAACCTTGCAATCAAATTTCAGATACACGGGGTGTTAAACACTGTGAGTTGGGGAATCTTGATGCCTATGGGTGCTATAATAGCAAGGTACTTGAAGGTATTCAAATCTGCTGATCCTGCATGGTTTTATTTGCACGCTTCTTGTCAATTCTCAGCCTATGCTGTCGGAGTTGCGGGATGGGGTACAGGTCTCAAACTCGGCAGTGAATCTTCCGGTATTCAATTTGATGCTCACAGAACCATTGGGATCATCCTTTTCTGTCTTGGAACACTTCAGGTACTCAGAAAGACACCCAAAAGCTATGCTTTTCTGATTTTTTTTTTTTTAAGTATTCGTGTGTGATAGTTGTAGTTTAACCTACTTTCAATTGGCATATGACTCTTTAAATATATGAAAACTTTAAAAAATTGAACAGATTTATATCGACACATTCATGTCTGATGTTCACACTCAAGTCTAAATATCACACCAAGATATATATAATCTACCCATATAGATCTTGTTAATTAGATATACTTAATTTTCATTATCCAGAGTTTTGATTTGGATTTAGGTATTCGCTTTGCTTCTAAGGCCAAAACCAGACCACAAATACAGATTCTACTGGAATATCTACCACTATTTGGTGGGATACACAGTCATAATCTTGAGTGTCATCAACATATTCAAGGGATTCGACATCCTGAAACCTGAAAAAAAGTGGAAGAATGCTTACATTGGTGTCATTGTGGCTTTGGCCTTCACTGCTGTCATGTTGGAAGCCTACACATGGTTTGTTGTGGTAAGAAGGAAAAGGTCAGAAAGTGCAGGAAAATTGCCGAACGGCGTCAATGGTGCAAATGGAAGTGGGGTTAATGGCCATGGTGCTAGGCCTCAGCAGGCTTAGAAACTTTCCTTGGTGTATCGTCTGCCCTTTTTGGTTTTAGCCTGTTTCCTTTCAGACAGGCATGATGTTAGACACTCCGTTATATTTATGTATGAGATTTTATAAGGGAATTCGGGATTGGAAGTTATTCTTTCATAGTCCATAAGTAGTTCTAGGAAACTCTGGTTGTATATTGCATCTATATTACTCCGATTTTTTATAATCTTTGAAGTACGTGTATCAATATTCATATTCAACACACATCTATATATATAAAAATAATATTAAAATTATAACTTTAATTACCTTTAATTAAATAACTTTTTATTTATAGTATTAACATACTATAAAAATTTAAATAAATTTATATTAGTAATAAATTAAAAAAATTATAAAGATAAATTATATTAAAAATATTTAATAAATTATAAAATTTAAAAATATTGCAAAAAAATTGAGAATTAAAATTAAAAATAATATAAAATATTATTAAAAAAAATTTTAATACCAAGCCAAAAATAAAAATAATTATTAATATATTTTCATATAATATTAATTTTAAATATGTTTAATATTTTTTCAGCTTATATATAAGCTAATTTTTTTCATTTTTTTTTCACTTTAATTTCTCTTTCTAATTCATCTCTCCCATAAATTCTCTCTTTCAAAAAAAGATGAACATTCATCAGAATGTTCCAGAAAAGCCAAACTACATCCTCTATTTTTGGTATCTTTTTCCCTAAATTTCACTGTAATATGATTTTGACCTCATGTTTTTGATTTTTAACTTGGTTTCTTTTCTAAATTAGCTCGTAAACTTGTAGATCTACAACCAAAGTTCGCAAAAAAATCCTTAAAAATTGGCTAATCATCTTTTTAGGGCTAAGTTATTATTACGTTTTTCTTCTCCCTCTCTTCTTCCTCTCCATCAATTTTGATGCTATGAATCATCTAAAACTACCAACCCTGAAACTCATGCTATTTCTGTTTCCTTTTTTCCTTTACTTTTTTAGTGAAAATTTTTTTCTGGTCTATTGTGTTGATTTTTGGTTGATTTCTTCATTTTATGCCGTGTCTTTTTTATTTTTATTTTAGGGTATTTTGATAATTTTTTTCTTATTCCATGGAAGTCTAGAAAAGTCATTCAGAGGTGGTAGTAGTGAATGGTTATTCCAGCCATTCGAGGAATCATTCCATAATTACCTATTCAATTGAACGCGAATTCTACCAACCAAACTGCTGCATACCATGCACCATGGAATATAGGGGGAATGGCATAATCATTATCTCAACCAAACACGTCGTTAATGTTCTATATATTTAAGATGTGGTCATAACTCTACCCATAATAGAAATACATTATTTCCATCATAGTTGTACTATAAAGAAAGGTGTAAGAGTGAGAAATTGGCATTCTACTATTTTTTAAAAGGTTCTTTCTTCATTAATGTCCATGGAGAAGGATGCGCATCCTTTTGCAAAATATGTAAAAAGCATGAAGTTGTAAGATTATGGGATTAATGTGTTTATGAATTTTTATTGTTTATAAACAAATTTATCGCTTATATGTGCTATCAAAGCTTTTGGTTTAAGAACCCACGTTTTTATTTTTACAATCATTATTCTTAAATGTTGATGAATGTTTGCTTCATTATATTTTGAAATGTTTTTCAAATTTTAACCCACAAATTGATTATTATTGTATTCTTTTAAAATTGTATGAACAATATAAACTGGCCAATCTTTATAAACGGATGCCATGGATTTTATAGTCTTAATAGCCTATTGTTTTCTCTCAAGTTAGAACTCTTATGTTAATTAAAAAAATAATTGAAGACATATATTTTTATGTATATTAGTATATATATTTTCTACTAATTATTTATTATAAATGATTGGTTATATTTGTAATAATATTTATGTTTGTAATATTTTGAATATTACATTTACAATGTGAAATTTATATTATGAATGATTTGTTAGTCACCAAAATGGCAAAATCTTAAGGATAATAAATTTTTAAATTGTAAAATAATTTTCATTATCCATAAATTTTAATGCTATAAATGACGTTATGTTGTATGATAATTTTATGGGTAATTAAAGTTTATTATTATAAGGCAATTTTGTAATCACCCAAAGGTTGATTATTTGTTCCTATAATTAATGAACGTAAATTGTTAGTGATTAATATGTTAAAGTAGTTTTTTTAGTATGTAACAAATAAATCTAATTAACATATCTTAATTACTAAATTAAAGTGTTTTATTAGCATAGTTATGATTTATGTTTGCATATTTGGTATCACTCAAAGGAGAACTTTGATATGTATTTAATGTTTATCTCCATTATTTGAGTTTAAATTTATTTGATCAAATTTATATCCCAAAGCATTAAGTTATTAGCATTTTCTATTTATAGTACCTATCCTGTTTTGCTTCATTGGCACACTTCATCTGTTCTTTTATTAATAGAATGAACTTTTTATATTGGTGGGGACAAGTCTACTTTCACCTAGGTGTTTTGGATCTTGATTTAGCATTTCAAGATGAGGAACATGCTATAATTATAGATAAAAGCAATGATGATGAAAATTTTTCCATAAGAAATAGTAATGATCGAACAGATTAAGCTTAATGTTTATGCGAATGACAGTTGCAAACAACATTAAGTCTACCCTTTCCTTGTTCTAAGGAATTTATGAAATTCATGAAAGAATGTTCTTAAACTACCAATAAATCACTTGCTGGTACATCAATGGGTAATTTGACCACCATAAAGTTTGATGGTTCATGTACCATGCATAAGCATGTTCTTAAGATAACAACTTTGGTAGCAAAATTAAAGGCTTTTGGGATGACTGTGGATGAGTACATTTTGGTATAGTTCATACTTAATTCCTTGCCCTTCAAACAATTTGGGCCATTTCAAATGGATTAGAACATTATTAAGGACAAATGAAGTGTTAATGAATTGTACAATATGCTTGTTTAAGAGGAGATAAGATTAAAGAATCAAAAGTCCTATTTTGTTTAATCCTATAAGACATAAAGTAGTTGGAGAGAGCTTTACAGGGAAACTTGGAAAAGATAAGAAGAAAGGTTTGCATAGCCTAAATCAATATTTAAAAATTGCTTAAATCCTCATGAAGGGGCATAAGAAAAATAAATGCTATTTTTGTCATCAAATTGGGTACTATAGATGCCTCATTTTGTCCGGCCTATCATTGGAGGCATCCAAGGTTACTTTTCGGATATCATCAGGGTCATTAGGATGAGCATGGATTGGTTCCCATTATTCTCAACTCAAGTAGGAGGTGTGGAGAGTCAAAGGTGTTCTAATTTTTTGCATGTATGTATCAATACATGGTCTTTATGCATCGATATAAGGCCTCCATATCATTAAATTTCAAAATTTCACAGGTTGTACCAATACAAATGGGGCTTGTATTGGTACATTTACTTTATGCAACAATATATTGGTCATATGTATCAATACAAGGCTTGGCAGTAGTTAAAATTTGACTTTTGGACAAGATGTATCGATACATCCTTTACTATATTTGATACATTCTAGAATTTTTTGCCCAAATGTATCATACAATTTGCAATGTATTGATACATTAAGGCATTTTGTGTAGTTTATGCTATTTTTTTGCCTTTGCATAATTAATTTAAAAATCCAATTTAAACATATTTTTTGCATAGAAAATAGTCATAATTCATATTAAGCCTTAAATTTGGATTTATGATTGGGTTTTAATAAATTTTAAGGCCAAAATTAGCTTGAAAATAGGACATTTTCATGGATTAAATGGTTTGTTCAGGGGTAAAGTTGGCTCTTTTTCATCTATAGACTTCACAAACAATTCTACTACTCAGATCATGTTAGCCAAGGGGATCTTGGCCAGTTAAGCAGAGTACTCAAGGCTACCCCCATGATAGATTGAGAAAATTCAAAATTGCCTTTGCTTTTAACCTTCAAATCTTGGCTGATCACTTACTTATAAAAGAGCCAACTTTGGCTCAACAAAGGATAGACACAAAAACACTCGCAAAAACATTATTTCATGGGTCTTTACCCCTTGGCCAAAAACTTTATTCCCGTAACTCCTTAAAATCCTAACCAAAAAAACCTTTAAAAACTCATCCTATCACTTACTTTCATCCTTAAAGCTCCTCTCATCAACATTATAACCAATAATCTCTTTCTTTTCATCCTTTTCTTGCTTAAAAAAAAAAGAGGGAGAAAATGAGCTCAAATTTGCAGCTTAAAGGAAAGACTAAAGTTTAGGGCTTGTTGGCATAGTTTCTTTATTTTTTTCATTTATTTTCTGTTTCTCATCATCTCGATCACTTTAATGAGCCAAAAATCCATGTAATCATGGCCTCTTTTCTAGGAAAACTTATGTGTTTTGTAGCCTTGAATGTGGTAGACTTAGGATCTTTCATGCTTCATTAACCCCTTTAGCATATTTCTTTGTTTCCATTTGCTTAGCTCTTCTTGAAAATATGTTTTGATGCTACCATGAAATTCTAACTAGTTGTTCATCTTTATTTAAGCATGTTCAAAACATTTCCATGGCATAAGTGTTGCTCTCATTCATGAAACTAATATGTCCATGCACTCCATCATCCTTTTTGTTACTAATATCATGTCAAAATGCCATCTTGCCATGTCTAAACATGTTTGTAGATACCTTATTTTGTTCGGGCTAATTTTTAGCAATCTGAAGCATGGATGTAAGAGGGGGCGATGATCGTCGCCTGGCGAAAAAGTATTTTGAGGATGTCAAGAAGGCCTAGGGATCATATCAAAGGTAAATGCAAAG
>JBBYHM010003834.1:0-12146 GCA_038381775.1 Adansonia rubrostipa | reverse complement strand
CTTCAATAGTTTAGATGTTTCTATCAGCGATATGGAATGGCTGCTTACCATCTATGAGCCCCAAAGCAGAGCCATAGGCTCAACGGCCTACAAGAACGATACATTTTTGGTCTGGTCTTGCATCGCCACCATCAAAATGGAGCGTGAATTAAGAGATCGTGTCCAGGCTGTGGAACGTCTAGCGTTACTTGCTCAACAAAAAGATGACTGCAAGAACATCATTTTTAAAGAAGGCGGGGTGCCTCCTTTACAAAAGCTTTTGAAAGAAAACATCTGTCTGGATGCTCAAATCACGGCTGCTAATACACTCTGCCTTTTAGCCGACAAGCCGGAGAGGAAGGCGATTATTTATAATCTGTGGGTGGCATTGGTTAATCATATTTGGGAACTCAGATTGAAAGGAAAAAAGTAGCATATGTAATAAAAACATGTAAATTAATATTTATAATTATTTATGAGTTTATAGGTCTGTTAGATATCTATTTAGTGATAAATTTAAGATATTTATAGATATTTATGAATTTAAACTTTTTATACCTTCTAAATATGTAATCAAATTAAATTTTAACTTATTTATATATAATATATATTTCATTTGTACAATTTATATAACAAATGTAATATAAATAAAAAATTAAAAATTTATATTTCCAAACATAGAATGCTATAACAAACGATGATGGTATAGAATTAGCAATACTTACTTATATATAGTGTCATTGATGCTGCTATTATAACAAAATACCACCAGCGTATATATTAAACTAAAAATCAAACTAAGCTTTCCCAACTTAAAAAAAATGGTTATATATTTCAAATTTATTTTTTTTTCAAGGTTAAATTATCAAATATTGCTCTTAGAAACATGTTTATTTATACACCAAAAAAAAGTTCCTAAGATACAACGTGATGTAAGTGTAACTCAATAGATATGACAAATCTCTAAAAACAAGTAAGAATATATTAAATTATCAAGGATTCTGAACATTTTTAAAGGTTGTTAAATAAAGTAATATTCATACTATCAACAAATTATTAGTTATTGCATTTAATATAAAATTATTATTATAAAAAATATTAAACGACTTTAGCCATCTCTAAATAAAAAAGGTGTCAAAGAAAAAAAATGCTTTATCTTCCTCCATTTCCTTTGTTTGATAAGACCAAAATAAAAATAGTAAACGAAAATAAGTGATTTGCAATTTTTTTATTCATTTAATTTAAATACTAATTTTATTCTTAATTTTTATTTTATTTTTCATTATTCAAATCAAATATAATGAAGAAAACTTTTTTTCTTATTTTCTTTTTTTTTAAAAGTAATGTTAAAAATAATGCTTGAAAGAATATTAATATAGCTATATATTTGTGAAGGAAAGTATTATTTTAAAATTCTTTGCTTTTATTAGGGTGAAGTAATTTGGCTTATAATATAAAAAGGAGAAATCATTGTACAATTATGCTTATTCCACTGGGATAGTATTGGCTTTTCAAATTTCACATTTAACAAGGAGAATTACGATGTTATCGTTTTGATAGTGAAAAATTAAAGGAAGAATAACTTATAATTAATTTTAACACTAGCCTTTTCTTCATAAAGTGACTAAGAAAGTCAGAATTGAACAAGTTATTTAGGTTATTTTAAGTTTAATTTTGAATTTATTTAGATTCAGATTTTTTTAGATTCAAGCCTATTTGAGTTTATTCAAATTCAGATTTGAGTATATTTTTTATCATTTTTTATTTTATATGAAATGTAATTACTTTTATATAATTTTGAGTTTCAAGTCTAGGCCCAATTTTGGTCTGACCCAGCCTCGAAAAAATCTTAGTTGTGTTCCATGGGTTCAATCGTGACTGAAAAAATTTTGAATTCTAAACTTAAGCCTGAATTTAGCCTGATCCACCCATTTAGACCCAAATTACTGTTCATAATATTAAAAAATTATTTTTATATTAATATTAATATATTTTATAATTAAATTTAAATAAAATATATATTATTTTATTTAAAAAAGTTGTTTCAAGTATGGTCGGCTTAAAACTAATCTAAGACCCAAGCCCTATCAAAGTAAGCTTGTCAGGCTGGGCAAGTTGCCTTGCCCATGGACAGGTCTAATTACTAATTTAAGTTTAAAGTATGATTTTTATTTTTATTTTTAATATGGTATTATCTGTTATGCTTTTCGTAATTTTTAATTTACTTTATTACTTTGTTATACTGATATCAAATTCTATTTGAAATAACAATAATAAAATAAGAATAATATTCTAATTATATGGTAGGTGAATCAGTGGTTCAAAGAAGATTCATCACCCCAAGTGATAGGAGGTGACATATCTCACTTGTACCTAGCCCATGTAAACTCAACGTCCATAGCCAATGCAATACTGATTATGGAGGTAACACATAAAGGTGGCATACTAATATAGAATGGGCTAAGAGTAGACATTAAACTATGCTCTTGCTAATTTCGGGATATATGATGAAATGATATTTATTACACTAAGATACTAAACATTAAAAGGCTAGTCAAAACTATATTGACACTCTCTGCATATTGTGGGTGGCGATGATGCATTGCTAGATGTTAATCTTGATTTATAAATATAAAATAATTTTTATTAGGCAAATTTATATTTATTGCCAATATGATAAGGGCATAATGGGTCATACACATAAGGGTTATTAGTAGAAATTAAATTGAGATTGAATTTATATGTCTAATACAAGTAATGTTTATTTAGGCTCAATTTGAATAAGTTCATATGGGCCAAGGGCAAAGTTATAATTTTTAAAAATTAAAATTTTAAAACTTAGCCATACGAACCCATGATTGTTGTCCCATATACCCCAAGGATAGAAAATTTGGCCAAGAAAAGCTGATTTGCAATTTGCCTTAGAAACCCTAAGGTGTTGGCACAATATTGCTTTCTTGAAAAGGAAAATTGTTTTCTTCTTTGGTTTCTACTTGTTGAATCAAGGTTTTCTAAGTGTAAAGGAAGATTACCTAAGCTGCTAGCACGACTCCAGCAACAAAATTTTTTTCCTTATTAAAGGTTTTCCTGTCATCTGTGTGGAATAACTTTTAGAGGCTGGACGCTTGGATAACTTTGATTTATGAGAATCGAGCTCGATGTATATGTTCTTAAGTCATGGAATTGCTGAAAAATTTCTCAAGATTGTGTTATGTTTGAATCTTGAATAGTTCTTTAGTTTTCTTGATCTTGAAGATTAGTTAAGATTATGCAAGACAATCTTGTTTAGAGAGTCTCAGATTAGCTTGTTTTATTTATTTCCGTTGCTATGTTTTAAATTATTTTATAAATCTTTATAATCTGATTACTTGTTGCCCGAGATTTCCTACACTTCTACCAAACTGAAATAAGCAAACTTCTTTCGAATTTCATAGGTGTCAATAAGATCTTATGAACGGAGTGAAGTTGTTACCTCTGCGGTGCTTTAAGACAAAATCCTTTAGCACATCATATTATGCCATTTTTGGTATTCTGCCCTTGGACTTAATTGAACGCAATCTGGAAGCAACCAACCAATAGTAGAACTTTTGCAGCTTACCTCGAGCAATGCCAAATTCAATCATGGTCCAATTGGAGCAAAGGTGCAGAACAGCTGCATTAGCCTCCAGAAAAATAGCCCCTACCAATAAGTAGGTCACGGCGATGTCAACATTTAAGATGTTGCTCTTCTTCACAGCAATATTCTTTGTTAAGAAAGCAATCAGTACAAACAAAGCAGACGAAACGTAGAAGCAACCAAGAATTTAGTTCGTTTTCCTGTAGCGGTGTTTTATAGGATTCTTGGTAAAGAACAAATCACAAAGGTATTGTAGTTCAACTTTTACGTAGTGGAAGGCTTCTTCCGCAGATTTGTTCTTCAAGAAAACCATGTGATCATGGTACTCTTTCGAAATCTCAAATTTGTGGTGCAAAAACAGAGATCTGAAAATTTCAAAGAATACTTGCACCTCGAAATTTGACCAGTAGATCCATGACCTTGGTTTCTATAGAACTTTTACCCACCTTGGCTTACTCGTACAGTCGCGTTCCAATCATTCCTTTTCCCTTGGACTTAAGCTGGTTAGTTTGCGCTTCGGAACATAAGTCAACCTCGAGCTGTTCATTGCTTGCGCATCTCAGTGCCTATATCCTTTCTGCGTACTTGAGAATTCTGCCAATTAATAGTAGAAGAACCATAAAATCAAGGTGATAGAGGCTTTGATAATCTGGGAAACTGGATGTTCAAAACCTGACGCAGATGTAAACTGCTTTACAGCGTTGGAGACTAGTCCAGGACAATGCCTTAACAACAGCTCGTTGTTCTCTACGGAATAAGCCGTGATGTTGGCTAGGCTACCTATATGCCACAGAAGGAATGGCGTCCAAAGCATGACGACGGCATTTTCATTTTCAAAGATGCCCCTAAGAATGGTGGTCATTGACACAGTCGCAACCCAGTCAACTAACGAGTATATTGACCAGACAAACGCTGCAAGGTAAGGAAAAATTCTTCCTCTGTATATTTGTCGAACATGAGCAGATACGATAAGAAGAATCTGTAGAGTAAGACTTAATACAACCAACAGCGGACTTCCAATCACTCCAGGCTTCTTTCAACTCTTTGGTGGATGGTATTTTCTCCACCGCC
This sequence comes from Adansonia rubrostipa, assembly GCA_038381775.1. Taxonomy (NCBI): domain Eukaryota; kingdom Viridiplantae; phylum Streptophyta; class Magnoliopsida; order Malvales; family Malvaceae; genus Adansonia; species Adansonia rubrostipa. The sequence continues at coordinate 7,480 of JBBYHM010003834.1, read as the reverse complement.
CAAGTTTTAGTCTCCACTTAAACCAGCGAGACGGCAACTGAAAATTTTCAAACATGTGTTTGATGATCTAAAACATCAAGAATTTAACAAGAGAAACAAATGTTAGGAAACAAGAGACTTGCTTTGATTGAGAATGATAGAGAAGGAAGAACAAATCAAAATTCTGATTGGGTTAGGTTTCATATGTATATTTGTAAGACATTTTGATCTCTATTTATAGATATTTAATGAATAGTTGTGTTTTTAATTCAATCAACTTGTCTTTCTATTAAGTTTCCTAATTTTTATACTTACCAGATGCAATTAGCAACTTTAACCAGTGAAAGGACATCCTTTAAAAATATATGAGCAAAGTTAAAATGAAACTAACAATTACAGACAAACTTGTCAAAAGTTAAACTAGAAGATTTGAATCCTTAACTCAGGGAATCCTTATCCCTCTTTGTAAATTCTAACAAATTACATTTCAAGACATGGTATCCGAATCCCTTTACATGATTATGTGAATCGCTATTTGTAATTTATAACAAAAGCTTATTTTTCATTTTAAACTTATGAGATGTGAATCCCATAAGCTCAAAGCTTCTTCAAATTGATCTATTAATTAATTTTCTTGTTTTGAAACTTAACCAAAACTATCATATGGCTTATTAGTTTGCCATTGATTGATTATTCAAATTGGGCTCATCATGTATGTGTTTTATATATAATGATCTAGCGTGACAAAGTGAAAGCGAACCTCTATTCGTCACAATATAATGTTTTGCATCAATTATGTTTGACTAACCATCTCATAATTTTCTTCTTCTCTTAGGCAACAGAAACTCATACTCTTTCCAAGTCTCAACATTAGTTAACTATCCACCCATACCATGCGAAATTTCATAGAGCGAAATGGATTTTGTCATTCCTAACACGATCAAGTTACATGACATCAGAACATCAACATCAGTTCTGTACTCTTTTCCTTTTTTTTTTTTTTTGTCTAAATATTCCTAAACCTATTCTAATCAAAATCTCAAGTATCAATTTTGGACATCATTAGGACCAATGCTTTATGACCAATATTAGCGTCTGTTTCCCTGATTTCTCCTTTGCTTGAAGTCTATGAAACTTTATAAATTTCTTGATTACGAAAAACTTTTGTTAAACGAAAAAAGATATTTATTAAAATTGAAATTTAATTCAAATGATTTATTCATTTTTTATAAAAAAAGCTGGATTTCATTGGGATTGAAATTTGATTTCTAATAATAGCAAATTCTCATTCCTTTACTTTCTTTAAATATTAACTTCTTTTGCATCAAATCAGAAAACATTTTTTTTATTTTTTTATATGTTATTTTAAATATTCACATGATTTAAAATTCTTTATTCATTATTATTATTTAAAATAAATATATATATATATAGACAAAGTATTCAATATAATTACATGCATTACAACAAATACTAGCTCATTTAGAAGCGAGAAAGTAAGAAGAGGAGGCAGGATTAAAAGAAAGCAAGGCAAAGTTTGAGTGTAGCTAAAAATAACTACTATCAAATATCCTTGTAATAATTAACCGAGTGGCGACCGGATGGATCTCGTCTCGCATACTAATTAAACGTCAACCAGATTTTTTTTCTGCGGTGTATTTGCTTTAGCCGAAATGTGCCATAAGAAGAGAGACATAAGTGAGCAGCTCCCCACCTTCCGTCAACACTTTAGCATGCTCCTTCCACGAACAGTGTTTGGCTGCATGAATCATCATTCCCATCCACATATCACTCAGCAATTCCCATTTATCATCATTATCCAACCGGAATCTGCCCAAAGCTTGCAATTTCCCGGCAAAGACGTGTCCCTGCTTTAGTACTTCTGGATTCTTTTCCATAATGTCACTAGAATCTGTCAATGAATTATCCCGACTATCAAATTTAAAATTGAAAAGAATCTGAGTGTCAATGGCATACAGTCCACTGGCTAATTGCTTGGATGCTGCGGTTGGGTTTAGTTTACCCTTCAGAAGTCTTGAAGCTTTGTCGTAGCAATCCCTTCTAATCAGATCAGCTCTTTTATTTTCAGGCACAAAACTTTCCTTTGCCATCTGGCCAAAGTCTTTCGGCAGCATCAATGGATTCACAGCTACAAGATACACCATATAATCAGACAAGACATTGCTTATTCGGCAAAATGATGAGTTAACAGGTCGGCATCTATCAAGATCATTATAGTAAACCAGCTTGGTAGCAATATGACAAATGAAGATGGCGCGGATTAAACCTGTCGGTATTTGTCTGCTTTCATTCTTTCCACGTTCAAAACTGACATATGGCCTCACACTATCATCCAGCTCCGTCAGAAAATCTCTCTTTGAGGCATAATCGAGTACAGAACCTTCTCCATAGCAGCCCCTAGCTTCCTTTTCTAGACCAGAGTAGATGAAATTCTTGAGCTCATGATCGACTTCCACCCAACTGATATGATCAAACTTCTTTAGAAGTTCGTTTCTGTCAATAAGATTTATGATCGGAGTGAAAATGCTTTCCGCGGACAATGAGCAAAAATCCTTTAGCACATCGTATTGTGCTATTTTTGGTATTCCGCCCTTGGACTTAATAGAACGCAACCTGAAAGCAACCAGCCAAAGGTAAAATTTATGCAGCTTACCTCCGGCAATGTCAAATCTAATCATGGTCCAAGGAGATAAAAGGTACAGAACAGCCGCATAAGCGTCCAGAAAAATAGCACCTACCAACAGCAGGTAGGTCACTGCAATGTCAACACTTGATATATTGCTCTTACTCACAGCGATATTCTTTGATGAGAAAGCAATTAGCACAGAAAGAGCAGAAAAAATGTAGAAGCCGCGAAGAGTTGCATTCAGTTTACGGTAGTGGTGTTGTATGGGATTCTTGGTGAAGAACAAATCATAGAGGAATTTTTGTTCAATACTTACCAATCGGAAGGCTTCTTCCGCAGATTTGCCCTTCACGAAAACCTTATCGTCTCGATAGTCTCCAGAAATCTCAAATTCGAGGTCCAAAAACATAGGTCTGAAAATTTCAAATGAAATGTGCGCCTCGCGAAGAAATCGGACCTTTGGATCCATGGTCTTGGTTACAAAACCTTTACCCATTACAGGCGACTCGTACAGCCCCGTTCTAATTTCTTTTGCCCTAGACATACGCTGGTTACTTTCTCCTTCGGAATACAAGGCACTTCGTAGCTGTTCACTGCTTGCGCATCTTAATGCCACTATCCTTTCTGCATACTTGAGAATTCCACCAATTAATAGTGGAACAACCATAAGATCAAGGTGATAGAGGCTTCGATAACTCGGGGCACCTGCCGTGCGAAACTTGAAGTAGATGTAAACTGCCTCTGCAGCATTGGAGACTAGTCCAAGAAGGTGTCTTAACCACAGCTCATTGTCTTCTAAAGAATATGCCGTAATATTAACTGGGCTGCCTAGATGCCACAAAAGGAATGGTGTCCAAAGCACGACAACCTCATTTTCCTTTTCAAAGGTGCCCCTAAGAATAGTGGTCATTGACAAAGTTGCAACCCAGTCAGCTGCCAAGTATATTGACCAGACAATCGCTGCTACCCAAGGTAAAAGACTCCCTTTGTAGTTTTGTCGAACATAGGCGGATAGGATGAGAAGTAGCTGCAGAGTAAGACTCAATAGAACCAAACCGCGGACTTCCCATTCGCTCCAAGCTTCTTTCAACATCTCGGTTGTTGGTATTTTCCCCACCGCCCAATTTTTAATCTCCACGTAAACCAGCGAGAGGGCAACTGAAAATTTTCAAACATGTGTTTGATGATCTAAAACATCGAGAATTCATTAAAAATGTATCGCTTATATATATATATATATATATATATATATAATCATCAACCACCAACACTAAATTTACTCTTTTTCATCCTATTATGTTTTACTAATTAACTAAAACTAAATGTGCAACCTACCCTGCTCTTGGAATACTAACAACATATGTTTCACTCGGGAACAAAAATTGTCTGCCCTCACTGCGTGCCCCGCCTCCCTGCCCCTTTACATGCTGTTGCCACGTTCCATAAATAAACAGGAGAAAACGACTCTAACTTAAACAGCAAACTTTCTTCATTTTTTTTAATAAATTACTTTTACACCTAAATAAAATCCAAGGAGAATATAAAAAATATAGCCTTGGGAAAGACTATGAGCCTCCTTTCAATAATTCATCTGGGTATAGTTTTATTGAACTTATATCATACATGAATTTTTGTTCTTTACGCTTATCCCCAAAAAAAAATGTTCTTGATGAAACTCATCTTCTCTAATGCATCAAATCAATTAATAGTATAAAAAATAACGTTACAGAACTTTCATCAAACACTTGAGCCGCATTGTTTCATCACAATCAATAATCACTAAACAAACAATTAAAAAAAAATCAGATTATCACAAACCCCGCATTTGAATTCAAATATTAAAGCGTAAGCCTGTAACCAAAAACCCGAACTTTTTATTCCATTTTCAGTCAACCAAGTTGTGGGCAGCTTTTTAATATGGAGAGTTTTAATTCACTGTTGAAAGATTGAGCATGCAAAGAAGTTTTCTTTTAATTTTATGCAAATCTCAAATGTTTTAGATTTTTTTTTATGAATGGTATGAATTCTCAACGTGAAATCAATCCAATATAATTTTCCTATGAGTTTCTCTCAAAAGGTTTTACAAAGTGTATTTAACAGATTTCTTTTGGCCAAAATATTTTTCCTGGAAAGATTAAATGCTATTGTTCACAAAGATCAACTCGTTAAGTCAAAAAGTTACATGGCATACTACTGTTGTTGGGGCACGCAGTGGCTAGTTAAGAGTATTCGTTACATTGAATATCGTTTTATGATTAAATTTCAAACAAACACGATAAAAAAAAAAAAAAAAGAAGGATAAAGTTTAATATTTAAACAAATTTCCAAGTTTCTTTAACCATTCTAAAACTTTATTCTCTATTACTCCCAGCATCAGTATTACCATGTAATTATTTATTTACAATGTGAAAGTTTAATTAAAGTTTTAATCTTGAGGGTGAAAAATATAGACTTTACGAGCTTAGATATAGATAGCTTCTTTTATATAATCTAGAATTATAAAGTTTGATATGCAAAGCAAATAAAATTTATTATACATATATGTATCAATTTCGTAATTTCTTAATTATTGTAAATATTAATTAGATATATTATCGATACTATATAAAAGTACTAACTTTAGAACTGCAAATGTCCATGATAATTTATTAAGTAATGTTTTATCCTTGATTATTAATTTTCTTATTAAAATAAGATATTCACTATTTTTTTGCTTATACATTAAAGTCCTTGCTAAAATAAAATTTTCTCAATTAACAATTTTCTTATTTAAATTAAATATTAATTAATTTTTGTTTATCTTATTTTCTTTTTATTAAAAAAATTGTAAGAAGAACACTTCTAAATTTATTGTTAATAATAATAATAATAATAATATTAATATTAATATTAATAAGAATAATAATAATAATAAGGTTTTAAAATTATTAAAAATATTTATTAGTAAAGAATTAACATCTTATTTATTTAGCTATTAAAATTTATTGTTGAAAACAACAATAATAAGATTTCGAAAGAATATTATAAAATATTTCTTTGTCGCGAATTAAGTCCTCATTTTATTTAACTATTACGTCATGAAAAATCTTAGAATATGATTTACTTGATGAGAATTAAAATAAGGAGATACAACCAAAGATGATAACTAAGATTAAATTGATAACAAGGTAAAACATCTGGATCATAAAATGATTGTTCCATTAAAATAGTACATAGTATCACATGAGATTTTGACATAAATATATAATAAGTAACAATAAATGCCTAATCTTTTATAGAATAGGCATAATATAATTGTGATATAACTTTAATAAGCTTTAATATGATTTTGATAGCCTTTGATACAATTTTAATAGGATTGAGATGATTTTGAAGACCTTTGATGTAGTTTTGATAATTTTTAATATAATTTTTATAACATTTGAATGTAATTTTAATAATTTTTTATATAATTTTGATAATTTTTTTTATGTAATTGTAGTATTTTTTTATATGATTTGCTGAACCTTGATATAATCTTTGTAATTTATGATATGCTTTTTGATAATTTTCTATATAATTTAGATAATTGTTGATATAATTTTGGGAACCAGTGATATAATTTTACTAATGTTTAATATAGTTTTGGTAATTTATAGTTTTGATAACCTTCAATATAATTTTTTATAATTTTGTTAAACCTTTAATATAATTTTAATAACTTTTTGATGGTAACTTTTAACATATGTTTTGTACCATTTAATATAAGTTTGGTAATTATATGATATAATTTTTTTAATTTTTGGTACAATTTTATTAACTTTTTCAATAACTTTAGTAATCTTGAGATAGTTTCAATAATCTTTGATATAATTTTATAATAATATTAATAATCTTCGATATAAATGTGATAATATTTATAATAATTTAATAATATTTAATATAGTTTGTACCAAACTAAAAATATCTTACATACATAATTACAAAAAAAGGTAAAAAAATTTAACAATAAATTACATAAAATATGTAAATAATATTGAAACATTATATCGTCCACATGCAAAGCACGAATAGCGTGACAAATAAAAAATTATAATTAGTTCACAAAAATCTTAATTAAGTTTAAAAAACTTTAATACTTTGTTAAAAACTATATTATATTCTTATTTTTTAAAAAAATAATTATAAAATATAATGATATCACATCGATAACACGTATTAAAAGATTATTTATTTTTGTATATATAACCTAAAATTATGTTGTTTTTCGACGTTAAGATATTCTAGAAAAGAAATAATTATGCCATCACACCATTTTCAAAAATTGAAAAAAAGTATAAGAAAATATATATATATTTATTTTTCAAAAATTGAAAGTAGAGAAAGAATAACTTTGTAAATATATATATATTTATTTATGTATAGGGTTAACACTTTTAGGTAGTAAAAGTTTTATTTATAAATTATTATCATCTCATTTTTTAAAAAAAAAACCTGCATAAGTTAAAAGTTTATAATATTTTATTTTGGATGGTTGGTGAAAATTCTTCCCATTATACCATTAAGTCCTTTTGTCATCGGATCTCTAACAATAGTAAAATTACATAAATGGTGTAATGAAAGGTTTCTATCATGGACCATTCAAATGAAGCAGCACTTTTTTAATCAAAATTAATAGAAATAACTGATGAGTAGAGACATATATAAAATGTAATAAGAATTTATGGGTGTCATGGTTTAATTGCATTTGGGAAGTTAGACTTAAAAAAATAGTATAAGCTATGTGAAAAAAAGCATTTAAATATAATATTTATAATTATTTACAAATTTATGGGTTTATTAGATGTTTATTTGATGATGAATTTAAAATACTTA
>JBBYHM010003823.1:0-12147 GCA_038381775.1 Adansonia rubrostipa | reverse complement strand
GTACATATATGGGAAGGATGGGATAAAGCCAAGCAAACCTAGTTTACGGCAAAATATGGACATATGGCCATGTTGTTGAAGATCCCCATAGATGAATAGTTGGTCTGAGCTCTGATAGAGTTCTAGGACTCCTCTTACCAATACTTTTCATTTAACCACCATGACATGACCCCCACCATAGAAAAGATTACATCATTATTAGGGTTAGGACAAGTGGAGACAAGACCTATCTACTACAAAGAGTGCAGCCTAATGAGTCATAGAAAGAGATTGACACAGATCCTTGATTTATCTCCCCAGTCTCTTCACTTTGAACATAAAGGCAATACCACAGTTGTTTCATGGAAATTTTTGAAAGAGTATATTAGGGATCAGCCAAACAAAGAGGAAGCACTCAATGCATTTGCTTTAGCCATATACAGGTTGGTTTTCTTCCTAAGGCTGCTCGAACTTGTGGAAGTAGCAGTTATTGAGCTCTTTGACTGATTGACATGGAATATGCATCCTGGCCCCACCATCTTAGCAAAAATCATTCAAGCACTTAACATGTGTCATAAGTCGAGCGAAGGTAGATTCTTCGGGAGTGCATTAGTGTTTTATATTTGGGCCTGCAGCAATTTTTAGAGAGATGGTGCCGATAGGATTAGACCCTATTTCTCACACTTTATCCCTTTCTAGCATTTTGTGGAGAAAGATTAGCCACATCATCAATGCAGAATCAGTGGGTGGCATCATTAAAAAACTTGGCTCTGAAAGAAATATCATGGAGAGCTCCTTGGTTCGCACCCAAATCTATCCTGCATAAGTTTGGTCAATTATCATTTGTGCCTTTGCTTGGATTATGGGGTACAGTTGGATATGCACCACTTTTGGTCTGACGGCAATATAGGCTAAGCAATTCATCACCATGACTTTCGATTTGGCTAGTATGGATTTGGATTATCATGGGGAAAGATACAAGAACATGCTTCCGACAACTGCCATACATTGTAAAGAGAGATACAAGTCCAGGCTGCTCTTTTACACAGATTAGACCATTCTCGGGTATGACACATGGAGATCAATTCGGGGTTGTGATTTGATTATTCCAAGCATAAAAGGGGTTAGTCTTCAAGTGACAATTCAACCAAAGCCTCGCATGCCTTCTGAAGTGGAATTAATTACCAAAAAAGAGCGGTTGCTGAGAATCAAGCCCTCCAGGAAGAGATCATGTATCTGAAGATGAAGATTGAAGCCAAAGAAAAGGATCTTCAGAAAATGGAGGAGCAGTACACTTTAATGAAGCATGATTGGGTAGAACGAAAAAAAAAAGATGAAAATTATTGGTCTATCCGGGAGCTCCAACAAATCTTCCAGTTAAGTTATCGAGGAAATGCATAAGCTCTACAGAGAGCTTGGAAAGTGGAAAGCTAAAGCTGTGGGAAGCAAAGCCAAGGCAACTACATACGAACAAGAGTAAAGTGCATATGCGGATACATAAAGACAATGGAGGAGGTCCATGGAAAAGAATAAGCAGCTTAAAAAGGCTTTTCACCAAGAACGGGAAAGGATGACAGAATTACTCTAATAAAGAAAAGCACTCATTTTAGCTTTGGGGCAAGTAAGACAAGAGTTGTCTCTAAGAGAGCGGGAAATTAAGGCATGGGCCCAAGTATACGAGGAAATGGATGTCTATTGGGATAATAAGTTTTGTCAAGTGCAAAACAAACGTGTTAGTGGATGGCCAATTCATTAGGGTGACAATATTATATTGATTATCTGACGAAACAAATTCACTTAGCAGTCATCCAAGCAAGGGATATGGTAGAAAAGATCTAAGGATTTCAAAGACCGATCAACCCAGTTGGCGAATTCGGCCCAGCAATACTTTAGTTTTTAGAACAAGCCAAAAAGCAATATGACCAAATTAGGAAGTTCTATGGACATAATTCTAATATGATAAGTGATATGTAATTCCCTTCTAAAATCAATGTAAATTATGGATTTTGAAGTCTTGTTGTAAAGGAAATGCCCTTGAATACATTCATTACTCGTGCATACATACACATACATATATGATTATTGATCTATTAATAATCACTTTAATTCCTAAAAATTTTTGAATCCACACAAGATTTAACCATCACGAATCGAGACCAATCAACATCGTCAATACCCATACATAGTTACTACACCAGAGCAAGAGCAAGGAGAATGGCTGAAGACCATATCGCAAGATTGGAATGGCTTGAGGAAAGCTACAGGTAGGCTCAAAAGGCTATGTGGAAAAGGCAAGATGAACTTCAAGCTCAAATTGTATAGATGATGGAGCTACTACTAGTTAGGGGGCAAACTCACCCCGCATAGGAAACAAATACTGATGCTCCCACTGAAGGATCCAGGGGCACCAATTGAAGAATTAGGCACCAACTTACCATCAGCCAATGCCCAGAATGTACAACATAGGGCCCCGATAGTCACTCATCCACTAGTCATTGTCATAAATCTCGAGGCCATACCTCAAGAAACAATTACGCGAGCTATTCCTGTCTAAAAGGAATATATGGAACTAGCCATCGATGAAAAAGAAAAGATTAAGCAAAAAGCCAAAAAAATAGTTGAGGCCAAAAAAAAAAGGAAAAGGCAAAACTACTATTCCTTGAAAAAAGGTTAAAAGCCATAGAGGGGGCCAAATTATACAGCAGTGTGGACGTTAAAGACCTCAGCTTAGTTTCAGATCTTGTTCTCCCCTTGAAATTTAAGATGCCAGAGTTTGAGAAGTATAAAGGCACTACATCCCTACAGGCACACATCGAAATGTTTTTCAGAAAAATAGCAGGCTACTCATAAGATGATAAATTCCTGATCCACTATTTTCAGGAAAACCTATCAGGATCAGCGTTGAGATGGTATAATGATTTGAATCGTACCCAAATTAAATATTGGGCCAACTTGGTAAGTGCTTTTCTCCAAGAATACAAGCATATGGCTGAGTGGGCTCCAAATCATTTGACCCTATGAAATATAAAGAAGAAGTCAACCGAATCTTTCAAAGAATATGCCCAACGATGGAAGGACTTAGCCTCTCAAGTCCAACCACCCTTGACGGAGAAGGAAATGATAATGTTATTTGTCAATACTTTACATCCACCTTATTATGATGAGCTAGTAGGGAATATGACAAAGAATTTCTCTGATCTTGTAATATGGAGAAATGATTAAATCAGCCATTAAGGGTAAAAAGCTTACTTTAAGAGAGTCTTCTAGTGCAAAGAAGTCAGGACTAGCAAAGAAATAGGATGAAACACCATCAGTCAATCATGTGAGCCAGTCATACTACCCAGAACCTTGCCCCTATTATCAAAATCCAAGACAAATGCCCCAAAACACTTATCTATACAACACACCTTGAGCACCCATTTCAACAATCGTCCAAGCTACTAGTCCAAACTCACTTCCCTAAAACTAGCCAAATCCCAACACTAATACATTACCTCAAAGAACCAATCAAACCAGACCTTATTTTGACCCTCTTCCTTATTCATATAAGGAAATGTTTGACAAACTTTCAGAAGCAAGGGTAGTAGTGCCAATTTTTCCAAATTTATGAAGACAATTATCCCCTAGTATGACCCGAACCTACACTGTGAATACCATGCACTACCAAGTCACTCGATTGGAAATTGTCATCCCTTTAAGCATAAAGTTCAAAGCCTTATTAATAGAGGTGCCTCCAAGTTTGATAATGTACCGACTCTTAATGTGGTAGCAAACCCTTTGCCAGATCATCCTGAGCCCAGAGTCAACGTCATCAGCATTAAAAACGGGCAATGGAGGAAGTATCGATGGTTTTGATCAAAGCCAAAATCCTTAGCTAGAATTAGGAAATCATTAAAAGATAATTTGATGATGGTGTTAATTTCTACAAATATCACCTGACTTTAGGACTACCTTGCAGAATTGCCCAGATTTTCAAGCATTGATTCAAGGGATGATGAATAATGGTGAGATTAAGTTTTTAGAACAGATTAAAAAAAAAACAAAAAAATCAGTTAATATGGTAGGGGAAGGATCGTCACAACCCCCATACAGTATCGACCACCCTTTTATCATTCATTGCAACCAGACTGCACCTTCATAGATGGATATTGCCCCCAGACTGAATATTAAAGCATCAGCATCGTTCCCTTATCAAGATAGTAAATAGGTGCCATAGAATTTGATGGCGGGGTTACCACTCAAAAAGCTATTACTACTTAATTGGCATTCGTCGATATCACAGAAGTTAGCCATGTTATAAGAAGCAGGCATGTATATAGTGGAGAAACCAGTGAAGCCAGTATGAAGGCAAAATCAAAGGCACAAATATCTGGGAAGGTAATAGTTATCGAGGATGTCCCGAAGCAAAAGGAAGAACCAGTAAAAGAAAAAAAGGTAGTCGAATTCTTTAAGTATATTAAGCAGAGTGAATATAGTGTCATGGAGCAATTAAAGCAACAACCCGCAAAGATTTCCTTACTAACTCTGTTACCTAGTTTTGAACTTCATCGAAATGCTTTACTGAAAGTACTAAATCAGGCCTATGTCCCTCAAAACATTTCTGTCAACAAACTTGATCGCCTGGTAAACAATATTATCGCTGGCAACTTCATCACATTTAGTGAGAATAAAATTTTGTCAAAAGGTAATACTTTAGCAGAAGCCCTCCACATCATGATTAGGTGCAAAAGGACCATATTACCTAAGGGCTTTATCGATAATGGCTCTACTCTAAATGTCATACCATGGAGTACACTGTCCTATTTGCCTGTAAATGTTAGCCAAATCAAACAAAGCCATGCAATTATCAGGGCTTTTGATGGAACAAAAAGGGATATCAAAAGAACTATTTTAGTTACTCTAGAAATTAGTTCTTACCCATTTGAAATTGAGTTCCACATTATGAATATCGCTCTAGCATATAATTGTTTGTTAGGGTGACCATGGGTTCACCTCGCCAAGGCCATTCCATCATCTTTGTATCAAAAAGTCAAGTTTATAATGGATGAAAGATTGATGAGTCTATTTAGGGAAAAAGACATAATCGTTATGACATCTAAAGAGGCTCCTTACATTGACACAAATGTTAAAACAAATGAATGCTCCTTCAAAGTTTTTGAGATTGTCAAAGCAACCTTTATATCAGAAGGGTTAGTCATCCATAAACCAAGGCTATCGAAAAGCACATGTATGGGCCTCAAGTTAATAGTAGGAAAAAGAGCCATGTTGAAAAAAGACTCGAGAGATGCTTGTAAAGAATTAGCTAGGCCATTAATGTCAATGGTAAGAAAGATAAATATGGATTAAGCTTCAAGTTGAAAAATTTAGAAGAAGAAGTTCAAAGAAAGAATGACGGAAAGGCTACCATTCTTGGGTGTTGGCTACCATCTTTGGGTGTTGGCCAACAGTCAGGCCAGAAATCAACTCCCTACCCTCGTTGAAGGAAATTTTATGCTATGGAGGTGTCAATTCGAGAAATGTAGATAAAGAAACGAGGAACATTATTCTCATTATCAATGAAGCCTTCGAAGAGCATCATGTGGTTGCCATTGGAAAAGATGATAAAAAGTTCACTGAGAATCATAAGATTCGCCTATGCCCTCTGAATATGTTTTAAGGAATTGGACATGTGCTGAAAGAAGCATAGTGTCTAGGCCAATCCTAAAGTAATTACTAAGAAATGAACTCGGTCATCTATAAATCTTTTTGTAAAACCTCATAATGTTAATTTATCATTGTAAAAATGAAATGCATGTAATCTTTCCTTATATAATCTTTTTTAGCTCTTTTCTTTTCTTACATACGTTTCTTTTATGATTTCTTATCTCAAAATCTCTTTTCTTTTTTTTACATCCATACCCCATTCATATCCCATATTCTTTTCCCATTTCTTCCATGCTTTTGCTTTTGCAGAGAAATAGATAAATTTGATCAAGATTCAGAGGTTACTTTTGAATAGACTATATGCTCGAACGATGTTGATCTTGAAGAAAATGTCAATAATCATATCTTGCCTCCTGATTTGTTAAAAATAATTGAATGAAAAGATTAATGCATAATACCCTATGAAGAGCCTACAAGATTATCAATTTAGGGGATGATGGAAACGATAAGAAGGAGATAGAATAAGAACTGTCATAAAGGCTTCCACCAGAGAAGATCTGATAAGTCTGCTGCAGGAAGTTTGAGACATCTTTGCATGGTTATCAAGACATGCTAGGATTGAGCACAGAGATTATGGTTCATAAATTACCCTTGAAGTTGGAATACAAACTGGTTTAACAAAAGCTAAAGAGAGTGAAACCAAAGATGCTTTTGAAGATAAAAGAAGAGGTTAAAAAGCAGTTTGAATTTGGATTTCTAAAGGTGGTAAAATATCCAGAGTGGCTTACAAACATTATCCTGGTTCCCATGAAAGATGACAGAGTTAGAATGTGTGTAGATTACCAGGACCTTAATCAAGCAAGACTAAAAGATAACTTCCTCCTCCCTCATATAGACACCCTAGTTGATAATACTATGAAAAACTATTTATTTTCCTTTATGGATGGATTTTCGGGGTATAACCATATTAAAATGGCTCCAGAGGATATGGAGAAGACCATATTTGTCATAATGTGGGGAATATTTTGTTACAAAGTAATGCCATTTGGGTTGAAGAATGCAGGAGCAACTTACCAAAGGGCAATGGTCACCCTATTCCATGACATGATGCATAAGGAAATTGAAGTGTACATTGATGACATGATTGGTAAGTCCCTTCAAGAAGAAAGTCATGTAACATACCTACAAAAGTTGTTTGAAAGGCTAAAAAAAATCGGTTAAAGCTAAACCTAATGAAATGTACATTCAGAGCCAAGTTTGAAAAATTGTTAGGTTTTGTTATAAGTGAAAGAGGAATTAAGGTTGATCTGGATAAGATCAAAGCTATACAGGAGTTGCCATCCCCACGTACACCAAAAGAAGTGAGAAGTTTCTTGGGGAGATTGAATTTCATCACTAGATTCATATCTCAGCTCATGGATAAGTTTAATTTGATTTTTGACTTTTGTGAAAATAAGATCTTGGTGAGTCGGATAGTGAATGCCAAAATGCTTTCGAAAAAGCTAAGCAATTTTTCTCTAATCCATCAGTATTGGTACCACCTGCTCCAGGACAACCTTTGCTCCTATATTTGTCAGTGTTCAAAATATCCATGGGCTATGTGCTGGGGCAGTATGATAAGACTGGAAAAGAGTGGGCAATCTATTACCTCAGTAAGAAATTTTTGGATTACGAGGTAAATTGTTCTCATATAGAGAAAATATGTTATGCTCTAGTCTAGACAGTGAAAAGGCTCAACAGTACATTTTGTATCATGTTAAATGGCTGATCACCAAAATAAACCCAATTAAATATCCGTTCAAAGAGCCAGCTTTATCAGGAAGGATAGCTAGGTAGCAAGTTCTACTATCCGAATATGATATCATTTATGTAAGCCAAAAAGTGATCAAAAAAAGTGCCATTGGTGAATTCTTAGTAAGCCGAGCATTTGATGATTATTAGCTATTGGATTTCAAATTCCCTGATGAGGACTTGATGAATATTACGGTTGAAAAAAAAGAAGAGACATCAAAAGGATCTACATGGAAAATGTATTTTGATTAAGCATCAAATGCATTGGGCATGGAATTGGTGCAATTTTAATATCTCCAAAAGGGATTATTACCCTTTTATTACACCAACAATGTGGCAGAATATGAGGCATATATTATGGAGCTTCGAGCAGCATTAGAAAAGAAGGTCTAGGTATTGAAAGTCTATAGAGATTTAGCCTTGCTAATTTACCAACTATGTGGAGAATAGGAAATGCGAGACCCAAGGTTACAGCAATATAAAAAATTAATTCTAGAATTACTAGAAAAATTCAAAGAAGTAGACTTCATTCATCTATTCTGTGATGATAATCAAATGAGTATTTATAAATTCCCTGCATACTACCATAACATTGAGATTGAGGCAGATGGCCTTTCATGGTATCATGATATAAAAAATTATTTGAAAGATCAAGCATATCCGTCAAATGCCTCAGAAACTGATAAGAGAACCTTAAAGAGGCTGGCAATAAATTTTGTCTTAGACGGAAAAATTTTGTATAAAAAAAGTTTGGACCAAACATTGTTACTGTGTTTTAATGCTTTGGAAGAAAAGAAAATAATAAAAGAAGTACATGATGGGGTTTATGGGATTCATGCCAATAGATATAAAATGGTAGAATAAATCATGAGATTGGGCTATTTTTGACGACTATAGAGAGTGACTGTATGAAGTACGCCCGAAAATGCCATAAGTGTCAAATCTATGCCAGCAAGATTCATATCCTACCCTTACCGTTACATGTCATGATCATGCCATGGCCTTTTTCTATATGGGGTATAGATGTCATTAGACCCATTATTCCTGCAGCCTGAAACCGACATCATTTCATCTTGGTGGCCATTAATTATTTCACATAATGGGTGGAAGTCGCTTCTTTTGCAAACATCACAAGATTAGTGGTGACTAAATTTCTAAAGGCCAATATCATTTATAGATTTAAGGTCTCTAAAAGAATTATAATGAATAATGCCTCCAACTTGAATAATAAATTAAAGATAGAGGTTTGTACCCAACTTAAAATCTCTCATCATAATTCAGTCATATATCGTCCGAAGATGATTAGGGCCATAGAAGCTGCCAATAAAAATATTAAGAAGATTATGGGAAAAATGGTGAAGACTTATAAAGATTGGTATGAGAAGCTTTCATTCACTCTCCTTGCTTATCGAACCTTAGTATGGACCTCGATGAGGGTAACACCTTACTTATTGGTGTGTGGCACAGAAGTAGTACTACCAATTGAAGTTAAGATCCCATCACTTCGAATTTTAATGGAGACCAAATTTAAAGAATCTGAATAGGCATGAGATCCCTAGGAATAATTAAACTTTATTGAAGAAAACAGGTTGAAAGCGATCTAGCATAGGCAAATGTACCAGAAAAGGATGACGAAGGCCTATGATAAGAAAATTTGTCCAAGATAATTTCATAAACAAGAATTGGTGCTGAAAAAAAATCTTTTCGATACAAAAAGATCCATGAGACAAATAGGCACCTAACTGGGAAGGGCCCTATGTGGTTTACAAGGCATTCTTCGGAGGTACATTAATCCTTGCTGAAATGGATGGAGATGTCTTGCCAAACCCTGTTAATGCAAACAGTGTAAAAAAATACTATGCTTAAAAAAAAAAACAAAAATCGAGCAAAAACCTAAACATGGCATTCGATTAAAGCCGATTAAAGAAGAGGCTTCAAGTTGAAAACTTGAAAGGGTGGCTCAAGCAAAGAAAAAAATGATCAAATCATAGGCATGATATGATCAAATGTACTCTAAAAGATAGATCTACGCAGAAGCAAATATTTCGTTCAAAAGAAATCTTTAAAGATCTAAATTTAGTTGTCTAGACCTTTTCTTTGACATTTACCATTATCTTTATGATTCTCTTCTTAGGCATTTTACAAAATTTTTTTGGTAAAAAAACTAATATTCTACTTTCTTTCCTTGAAATGCAACCTCTGTTAGGCTATCTTTATTATTGTGCTAACATTTTTGCCAATGATAATTAATGACTTAAAGAAATAAAGATTGAGTAAAATAGATAACAAACTAATTTCTTTGATTTACTCTGGAATGAGGTTAAAACATTATGAAAATCTTGGTTCACATCTTAATTCCTTTGAATATTCTAGAAAGCATTAAGGGTGGATAACTAACAGTCTTAGATGGAATTCTGACGATGGAGGAAACTTAACCTCTTAAAAGATATTCATCATTTTATTTTGACCAGCAAGGGAGTTGATGGAAATGTTAGGTCCTTGTTACATTTTGAAAACCACAGATGGATCGAGGCAGCGACACCCCACACATTTCCAATCATATCCCTTTTCCTCTAGATGGTATTGATGCATCACAAAGTCCTATTTTCTCTCAAGGACATCACGCGTATTTCTAATCATATCATCTTTCCTCAACCATTAAATAGTATTAATGCATCACAAAGTCCTATTTTCTCTAAGGGTAAGGACATCACCCATATTTCCAATCATATCCTTTTTTTTCAACCATTAGATGGTATTGGTGCACCCGTACATTCCTAATCATACCATTCTCTTTCAGTCACTAGATAATGCTGGTGTATTATAATCAGAATTCCTAAGAGGGCAAGAATAATTGTTTCTATGAAGATAACATTATATTCACGACTAGCCTTTTACGCCAAAAAGATTTTCACGCTTTATGAAGATGTTTTCAGGCTTGTGAAATGGGTTGAATCATGATTAAAAAAATGAATGAAAAATATAAAAATAAGAAATAAATCCAATCATGAAAATCCATGCACATTCATCATGCATCCATATTCATAATTGTGTAATTCATAGGTTTAAAGCAATGAAGCAAGAAAAAACTATCAAAATCATTGCTGCTTCAAAATTAAAAGGTAAGTCAAGCTTTGCTCAAAGATCTCAAATATTATATTGCTTCAATCTTATTAAGGTTTGTTTTTAATTAATCGTACTCAGTCGAATTCTTGCTTACTTGGCTATACTCAATCAAATATTGCTACATTTTACTTGGTCAAATTCTCTTTTCTTTTTATTTGACGTGATGGTATAGCCCTAGTCAAACTTCTTTTCACTTCTATTTGATGTGATGGTTTAGCCCTAGTCAAAATTTCTTTTCGCTTCTGTTTAACGTGATAGTTTAGCCCTAGTCAAATTTTTTTTCACCTCTATTTGATGTGATGATTTAGCCCTAGTCAAACTTTCTTTTCCTTTCATTTGAGGTGATGGTTTAGTCCTGGTCAGACTTTTTTTCACTTTTGTTTGATGTGATGGTCTAGCCCTAGTCAGACTTTCTTTTCACTTTCGGTTGACATGATGGTTTAGCTTTAGTCAAACCATTTTTCATTTCGTTTAACGTGATAGTTTAACCCTGGTCAAATTTTTTTCACCTTCGTTTGACATAATGGATTAGCCTTGATCAAACTTTTTTTTCACTTTCGTTTGACGTGATGGTTTAGCCTTAGTGAAACTTTCTTTTCACTTTTATTTGACGTGATGGTTTAGCCCTGGTCAAACTTTTTTTCATCTCGTTCGGCGTAATGCTTCAGCCTTGGTCGAACTTGTTATGTTTTACCTTAGGTATTACCTTTATATCTTTTGTCCCCCCATCGACTTAGTCCCAGGTAACTCCTTCCATTTGTTTTCTTGACCTGACTACTTGCGCTCAGTCAATTTGTCTTACTGGTTGGTTTGTGTGTTTTTGCCCTGGCCAACTCATTTTCAATATTAACTTCACTGTAGGTTGAAAGTTTCCCTTTTAATCAGTAAGCTCTAATATATGTTCATATCTCGTTTTTCTTGTACTTTATGGCCCAAATGAAATGGTGTCTATTTGGTTTTTGTCATATTCCTGATTCTCAGCAACGGACAAATAGGGGCAGATGTAGACACCTAATTTATCCAAGCTATTTGTTCCCAAAAGTTTCGAGTATTCGAGAACGAAAATGTAGTGGCCACTCTGTTGAAGGTCAATTTTCACCGGAACAGTTTCAATTTTTGTAATTTTAGTCAGTCATATGTAAATAACTATATATACACATGATGGAAAAATCAATTTTCTTGAGTAAAAAAGACAAATTCGTAAAGGAAAAACTTTTGTTTTTTTACAAGTTCTTGACAAATTTTGGAAATTACCTCTATGATTGATCTCACGATTAATTTTTCTACTTTTAGGAATTTCTTAAGATTTTTCTGAAAAACTTAAGAAATTGGTGATCAGATATTTTTACCGATACTGATATGATTTGATGTCGATTCTCACCCCAAAAAATCATATATATTCAAGAAAAAATATGTATTGGAATTTTCTACCATAAAGTGTCAAACTATAAATTTTATAAGTTAATTTTGAATTTTATAATCTTATGAGTATCATGCTCGTGAATTTTACTTTTGGTTCTTTTTTATCTACTTTTAAAATTTTACAAGTTCATTTTCTTCACCTTAGAAATTAATGTTTTGAATAATATGTGGTCTTGAATTTGTTTT
>JBBYHM010003755.1:0-12155 GCA_038381775.1 Adansonia rubrostipa | reverse complement strand
CATTTTCCTTATAATTAAAGCTCATCCGTGAAATGAGACAAACTTGGATACCCATAATAATCTCCATTCTTTTTGTTATTGGCACTACAATCACGTTCCCCATGTGGGGATACACGATATTGATGCTTTGGATTTGCAAGAAAAGCTTTCCTTCCACCATTTCTGTTATAATTAATGTTCACTCGTGAAATAGGACAAACTTCAATACCGTAATAATGTCAATTCTTTTTGTTATGGGCACTACAATCATGTTCTCCACATTAGGATACACGATATTGATGCTTGGGAATTGCAAGAAAAGCTTTTCTTTCCACCATTTTCATTATAATTAAAGCTCATTTATGAAATGAGGCAAACTTGGATACTCATAATAAACTCCATCCTTTTTGTTATGTGAACTACAATCAAGTTCCCCTCATTGGGATATGCACTATTGATGCTTTCGATTTGCAAAAAAAGCATTTTTTCACCATTTTCCTTATAATCAAAGTTCATCCGTAAAATCCATTCTATTTGTTATTGATACAATAATCATTTTCTCCATGTTGGGACACACGATATTGATGCTTTGGATTTGCAAGAAAAGCTTTTCTTTCCACCATTTTCCTTACAATGAAAGTTCATCTATGAAGTGAGACAAACTTGCACACTCATAACAATCTCCAATCTTTTTGTTACTGGCACTGTAATCATGTTCCCCATATTAGGATATATGATATTGATGCTTTGGATTTGCAAGAAAAGCTTTTCTTTCCACCATTTTCCATATAATCAAAGTTCATCCTTGAAGAGAGATAAACTTGGATATTCATAATAATCTCCATTCTTTTTGTTATTAGCACTACAACCATGTTCTCCATATTATAGGATACGCAACATTGATGCTTTAGATTTGCAAGAAAAGCTTTTCTTTTCACCATTTTCCTTACAATTAAAGTTCATCCGTGAAGTGAGACAAACGTGCACACTCACAATAATCTCCATTCTTCTTTTTATTGGCACTGCAATCATGTTATCCACATTAGGATACATGATATTGATGCTTTGGATTTGCAGGAAATGCTTTTTTTTTCCACCATTTTCCTTGTAATTAATGTTCACCTGTGAAATGAGAAATACTTGGATACTCATAATAATCTCCTTTCTTTTTGTTATTGGCACTACAACCATGTTCTCCACATTAGGATACACGACATTGATGCTTTGGATTCGCAACTACAAGCTTTTCTTTCCACCATTTTTCTCATAATTAATGTTCATAGGTGAAATGAGACAAACTTGGATACTCATAATAATCTCTATTCATTTTGTAACTACCGCTACAATCAACTAATTGGGTTCTTATTTACTTAGTTCCATAATTTTTTTTGTTTTATTAGATTCATGTTCTCCTCATTGGGATAGACGATATTGATGCTTTGGATTTGAAAGAAAAGCTTTTCTTTCCACCATTTTCCTTATAATCAATGTCCATCTATGAAATGAGACAAACTTGGATACCCATAATAATCCCAATTCCTTTTGTTAATGGCCCTAGAATCATGTTCTCCACATTAGGTTACATGATACTGATGCTTTGGATTTGCAAGAAAAGCTTTTCTTTCCACCATTTTCCTTGTAATTAATATCCATCCATGAAATGAGACAAACTTGGATACCCATAATAATCTCCATTCTTTTTGTTATTGGCACTACAATCATGTTCTCCACGTGGGGATACATGATATTGATGCTTTGGATTTGCAAGAAAAGCTTTCTTTCCACCATTTTCCTTGTAATTAATGTTCACCTGTGAAATAGGACAAACTTCAATACCATAATAATGTCCGTTCTTTTTGCTATGGGCACTACAATCATGTTCTCCACAATGGGATACACGATATTGATGCTTGGGATTTGCAAGAAAAGCTTTTCTTTTCACCTTTTTCATTATAATCAAAGCTCATTCATGAAATGAGACAAACTTGGATACACATAATAAACTCTATCCTTTTTGTTATGGGCACTACAATCAAGTTCCCCTCATTGGGATATGCACTATTGATTCTTTGGATTTGCAAGAAAAGCATTTTTTTCCATCATTTTCCTTATAATCAAAGTTCATCCATGAAATGTCCATTCTCTTTGTTATTGCTGCAACAATCATTTTCTCCATGTTGGGACACACGATATTGATGCTTTGGATTTGTAAGAAATCTTTTCTTTCCACCATTTTCCTTACAATGAAAGTTCATCCGTGAAGTGAGACAAACTTGCACACTCATAATAATCTCCATTCTTTTTGTTATTGGCACTGGAATCATGTTCTCCACATTAGGATACACGATATTGATGCTTTGGATTTGTGAGAAAAGCTTTTCTTTCCACCATTTTCCATATAATTAAAGTTCATCTGTGAAAAGAGACAAACTTTGATACTCATAATAATCCCCACTCTTTTTGTTATTGGCACTACAACCATGTTCTCCACATTAGGATACATGACATTGATGCTTTGGATATGCAAGAAAAGCTTTTCTTTCCACCATTTTTCTTGTAATTAATGTTCATACATGAAATGAGACAAACTTGGATACTCATAATAATCTCTATTCTTTTTGTAACTAGCGCTATAATCATGTTCTCCTCATTGGGATAGATGATATTAATGCTTTGGATTTGAAAGAAAAGGTCATATAATCGAAGATCATCCGTGAAGTGAGGCAAACTTGTATACTGATAATAATCTCCATTCTTTTTGCTATTGGCACTACAATCACGTTCTCTACATTGGGATACATGACATTGATGCTTTGGATTTGCAAGAAAAGCTTTTCTTTCCACCATTTTCCTTATAATCAAAGTTCATTTGTGCAATGAGACAAACTTGGGTACTCATACTAATCTCCATTTTTTTTTTGTTGTCACAACAATCATGTTTTCCACATTAGGATACATCATATTTATGCTTTGGATTTGAAAGAAATGATTTTCTTTCCATAATTTTCCTTGTAATCGAAGTTCATCCGAGAAATGAGACAAACTTGTCTTAATAATCTCCATTCTTTTTGTTATTGGCACTACAACCATGTTCTACATATTATGATACATGATATTGATGCTTTGGACTTATAAGAAAAGCATTTCTTTCCAGCATTTTACTTATAATCAAAGTTTATTTGTGAAATGAGACAAACTTGGATACCCATAATAGTCCCATTCTTTTTGTTATTGGCACTACGATCATGTTCTTCACGTTGGGATATACGATATTGTTGCTTAGGATTTGCATGAAAAGCTTTTTGTTCCACCATTTACATTGTAAATAATGTTCATCCGTGAAATGGGATGAACTTTGATACATGCAATAATCTCCATTCTTTTTGTTATAGGTACTACAGTCATGTTCTTTACATTGGGATACATGGTATTGATGCTTTGGATTTGCAAGAAAAGCTTTTCTTTCCACCATTTTCCTTATAATCAAAGCTCATCCGTGAAATAAGACAAACTTGGATACCCAAAATAATCTTCATTCTTTTTGTTATTGGTACTACAATCATGTTCCCCACATTAGGATACACAATTTTGATGCTTTGGATTTGCAAGAAAAGCTTTTCTTTCCACCATTTTCCATATAATCAAAGTTCATCCGTGAAAAGAGATAAACTTGGATACTCATAATAATCTCCATTCTTTTTGTTATTGGCAATACAACCATGTTCTCCACATTAGGATACCGACGTTGATGCTTTGGATTTGCAAGAAAAGCTTTTCTTCTCGCCATTTTCCTTGTAATTATTGTTCATCCACGAAATGAGTCAAACTTGGATACTCATAATAATCTCTATTCTTTTTGTTACTGGCACTATAATCAAGTTCTCCTCGTTGGGATTGACAATATTGATGCTTTGGATTTGAAAGAAAAGCTTTTCTTTCTATCATTTTCCTTATAATCAATGTTTATCCATGAAACGAGACAAACTTGGAGACCCATAATAATCCCTATTCTTTTTGTTATAGGGCATTCTAATTAGGTTCTCCACATTAGGTTTCATGATGCTGATGCTTTGGATTTGCAAGAAAAGCTTTTCTTTCCGCCATTTTCCTTGTAATTAATGTTCATCCATGAAATGAGACAAACTTGGATACTCATAATAATCTCTATTCTTTTTGTTCTTGGCACTATAATCATGTTCTCCTCATTGGGATAGACAATATTGATGCTTTGGATTTGAAAGAAAAGCTTTTCTTTCCACCATTTTCCTTATAATTAAAGTTCATCCATGAAAAGAGACAAACATGAATACTCATACTAATCTCCATTCTTTTTGTTATTGTTACAACAATCATGTTCTTCACATTGGGATACCCGATTTGATGCTTTGGATTTGCAAGAAAAGCTTTTCTTTCCAGCATTTTCCTTATAATCAAAGTTCATCCGTGAAGTGAGATAAACCTGCACACTCATCATAATCTCCATTGTTTTTCTTATTGATGCTTTCTTTCCACCATTTCCCTTATAATCTGACCTCCATCCGTGAAATGAGGCAAAATTGGATACCCATAATAATCTCCATTCTTTTTCATATTGCCGGGACAATCATGTTCCCCACATTGGGATACACGATATTGATGCTTTGGATTTGCAAGAATGCCTTTTCTTTCCGCCATTTTTCTTGTAATTTATGTTCCTTCGTGAAATGGGACAAACTTTGATACTTGAAATACTCTCCATTCTTTTTGTTATGGGCACTACAATCATGTTCTCTGCAGTAAGATACATGATATTGATGCTCTGGATTTGCGGAAAAGCTTTTCTTCCCACCATTTTCCTTGCAATCAAAGTTTATCTATGAAATAAGACAAGCTTGGATACGCATAATAATCTCCATTCTTTCTGTTATTGGCACTATAACCATGTTCTCCACATTGGGATGCATGATATTGATTCTCTAGATTTGCAGGAAAAGCTTTTCTTTCCACCATTTCCTTATAATCAATTTTCATCCGTGAAATGAGACAAACTTGTATACCCATAATAATCCAAATTCTTTTTGTTAATGGCACTATAATCATGTTCTCCACATTAGGTTACATGATATTGATGCTTTGGATTTGCAAGAAAAGCTTTTCTTTCCACCATTTTCCTTGTAATTAATGTTCATCCATGAAATAAGATAAACTTGGATGCTCATAATAATCTCCATTCTTTTTGTTACTAGCACTATAATCACGTTCTCCTCTTTGGGATAGATGATATTGATGCTTTGGATTTGGAAGAAAAGCTTTTCTTTCCACCAATTTCCTTATAATTAAAGTTCATTCGTGAAAAGAGACAAACTTGGATACTAACAATAATCTCCATTCTTTTTGTTATTGGCACTACAACCATGTTCTCCACATTAGGATACACGATATTGATGCTTTGGATTTGCAAGAAAAGCTTTTCTTTCCACCATTTTACTTATAATCAAAGTTCATCTGCAAAATGAGACAGACTTGGATACCCATAATAATCTACATTCTTTTTGTTATTGGAGCTACAATCATGTTCTTTGCGATACACGATATTGATGCTTTGGATTTGTAAAAGAGTTTTTCTTTCCACCATTTTGCTTGTAATTAATGTTCATCCTGAAATGGGACAAACTATGATACTCATAGTAATCTCCATTCTTTTTGTTATGGGCACTACAATCATGTTCTCCACATTGGGATACATAATCTTGAAGCTTTGAATTTGCAAGAAAAGCATTTCTTTCCACCATTTTCCTTGTAATCAAAGTTCATCTGTGAAATGAGACAAACATGGATGCCTATAATAATCTACAATCTTTTTGTTGTTGGCACTACAATCATGTTCTCCATATTGGGATACATGGTATTCATCTTTGGATTTGCAAGAGATGCTTTTCTTTCCACCACTTTCCTTGTAATTAATGTTCACCTAGGAAATGGGACAAACTTGGATGCTCGTAACAATATCTATTCTTATAGTTGTGGGAGCTACAATCATGTTCTCCCCATTGGGATAAAAGATATTGATGCTTTGGATTTGCAAGAAAAGCTTTTCTTTTCACCGTTGTCCTTGTTCACTCGTGGAAAGGGATGAACTTCAATACCCATAATAATCTCCATTCTTAATGTTATGGGCACTAAAATCATGTTCTCCACATTGGGATACACGATATTGATGCTTTCGATTTGAACGAAATGATTTACTTTCCACCATTTTCCTTGTAATTAAAGTTTATCCAAGAAATAAGATAGACTTGTCTTAATAATCTCCATTCTTTTTGTTATTGGTACTGCAACCATGTTCTCCATATTGTGATACATGATGTTGCTTTGGACTAACAAGAAAAGCTTTTGTTTCCACCACTTTCCTTATAATCAAAGTTTATTCGTGAAATGAGACAAACATGGATACCCATAATCTCCATCTTTTGTTATTGGCACTAGGATCATGTTCTTCACATTATGATATACAATATTGTTGCTTAGAATTTGCATGCAAAGCTATTCTTTCCACCATTTACATTGTAAATAATGTTCATCGGTGAAATGGGATAAACTTCGATACTCGCAATGATCTCCCTTTTTTTTTTTTTGTTATGGGCACTGCAATCATGTTCTCTACATTGGGATACATGATATTGATGCTTTGGATTTGCAAGAAAAGCTTTTCTTTCCACCATTTTCCTTATAACTAAAGCTCATTCGTGAAATGATACAAACTTGGATACCCATAATAATCTCCATTCTTTTTGTTATTGGCACTACAATCATGTTCTGCATGTGGGGATACATGATATTGATGCTTTGGATTTGCAAGAAAAGCTTGCTTTCCACCATTTTCCTTATAAATAATGTTCACCCATGAAATAGGACAAACTGCAATACTGTAATAATGTTGATTCTTTTTGTTATGGGCACTACAATCATGTCCTCCACTGTGGGATACAAGATATTGATGCTTGGGATTTGCAAGAAAAGCTTTTCTTTCCACCATTTTCGTTATAATCAAAGCTCATTCGTGAAATAAGATAAACTTGGATACTCAAAATAAACTTCATCCTTTTTGTTATGGGCACTATAATCAAGTTCCCCTCATTAGGATATGCGCTATTGATGCTTTGGATTTGCAAGAAAAGCAATTTTTTCCACCATTTTCCTTGTAATCAAAGTTCATCTGTGAAATGTCCATTGTTTTTGTTATTGCTACAATAATCATTTTCTCCACATTGGGACACACGATATTGATGCTTTGGATTTGCAGGAAATGCTTTTCTTCCCACCATTTTCCTTACAATGAAAGTTCATCCGTGAAGTGAGACAAACTTGCACACCCATAATAATCTCCATTCTTTTTGTCATTGCCACTGCAATCATGTTCTCCACATTAGGATACACAATATTGATACTTTGGATTTGCAAGAAAAGCTTTTCTTTCCACCATTTTCCTTATAATCAAAGTTTATCCATGAAAAGAGATAAACTTGGATACTCATAATAATCTCCATTCTTTTTGTTATTAGCACTACAACCATGTTTTCCACATTAGGATACATGACATTGGTGCTTTGGATTTCCAAGAAAAGCCTTTCTTTCCACCATTTTGCTTATAATCAAAGTTCATCCGTGAAGTGAGACACACATGTACACTCCTAACAATCTCCTTTCTTTTTGCTATTGGCACCTACAATCATGTCTCCACATTGGGATACATGATATTGATGCTTTGGATTTGCAAGAAAAGCTTTTCTTCCCACCATTTTCCTCGTAATCAAAGTTTATCCATGAAATAAGACAAGCTTGGATACTCATAATAATCTCCATTCTTTCTGTTATTGGCACTACAACCATGTTTTCCACATTGGGATACACGATATTGATTCTTTGGATTTGCAGGAAAAGCTTTTCTTTCTACCATTTTCCTTATAATCAAAGTTTATCCGTGAAATGAGACAAACTTGGATACCCATTATAATTCCTACTCTTTTTGTTATTGGCACTATAATCATGTTCTCTACATTAGGTTACATAATATTGATGCTTTGGCTTGGCAACAAAGGCTTTTCTTTCTATCATTTTCCTTGTAATTAGTGTTGAAATGAGACTAACTTGCATGCTTATAATAATCTCCATTCTTTTTGTTACTGGCACTATATTAATGGTCTCCTCATTGGGATAGACAATATTGATGCTTTGGATTTGAAAGAAAAGCTTTCCTCTCCACCAGTTTCCCTATAATTAAAGTTCATCCTTGAAAAGAGACAAACTTGGATACTCATACTAATCTCCATTCTTTCTATTATTGGTGCTATAACCATGTTCTCCACATTGGGATGCACGATATTGATGCTTTGGATTCGCAAGAAAAGCTTTTCTTTCCACCATTTTGCTTATAATCAAAGTTCATCCGTGAAATGAGACAAACAAGCACGCTCATAATAATCTCCATTCTTTTTGTTATTGGCACCTACAATCATGTTCTCCGCATTGGGATACACGATATTGATGCTTTGGATTTGCAAGAACAGCTTTTCTTTCCCCTATTTTCCTTAAAATCAAAGTTCAACCGTCAAATAAGATAAACTTCTATATTAATAATAATCTCCATTCTTTTTGTTATTGCAGCTTTCCTTCCACCATTTCCCTTATAATCTAAGCTCCATTCGTGAAATGAGGCAAAATTAGATACCCATAATAATCTCCATTCTTTTTGTTATTGGCTCTACAATCATGTCCTTCCACATTGGGATACATGATATTGATGTTTTGGATTGGCATAAAGGCCTTTTCTTTCCACCATTTTCCTTGCAATTAATGTTCCTCCGTGAAATGGGACAAACTTTGATACTCGTAATACTCTTCATTCTTTTTGTTATGGGCACTGCAATCATGTTCTCTGCAGTGGGATACACGATATTGATGCTTTGTATTTGCAAGAAAAGCTTTTCTTCCCACCATTTTCCTTATAATCAAAGTTTATCTGTGAAATAAGACAAGCTTGGATACTCATAATAATCTCCATTCTTTCTGTTATTGGTGTTACAACCACGTTCTCCACATTGGGATACACGATATTGATTCTTTGGATTTGCAGGAAAAGCTTTTCTTTCCACCATATTCCTTATAATCAAAGTTTATCTGTGAAATGAGACAAACTTGGATACCCATAATAATCCCTACTCTTTTTGTTATTGGCACTATAATCATGTTCTCCACATAAGGTTACATGATATTGATGCTTTGGCTTCGCAACAAAGGCTTTTCTTTCTATCATTTTCCTTGTAATTAATGTGGAAATGAGACAAACTTGGATACTCATAATAATCTCCATTCTTTTTGTTACTGGCACTATAATCATGTTCTCCTCATTGGGATAAACAATATTGATGCTTTGAATTTGAAAGAAAAGCTTTTCTCTCCACCATTTTCCCTATAATAAAAGTTCATCCTTGAAAGGATACAAACTTGGATACTCATACTAATCTCCATTCTGTCTGTTGTTGGTGCTACAACCATGTTCTCTACATTGGGATGCACAATATTGATGCTTTGGATTTGCAAGAAAAGCTTTTCTTTCCACCATTTTGCTTATAATCAAACTTCATCCGTGAAGTGAGACAAACATGCACACTCATAATAATCTCCATTCTTTTTGTTATTGGTACCTACAGTCATGTTCTCCATATTAGGATACACGATATTGATGCTTTGGATTTGCAAGAAAAGCTTTTCTTTCTGCCATTTTCCTTATAATCAAAGTTCATCTGTGAAATATGACAAACCTATATACTCATAATAATCTCCATTCTTTTTGTTATTGATGCTTTCCTTCCACCATTTCCTTTATAATCTGACCTCCATCCGTTAAATGAGGCAAAATTGGATACCCATAATAATCTGCATTCTTTTTCATATTGCCGTGACAATCATGTTCCTCATATTGGGATACACGATATTGATGCTTTGGATTTGCAAGAATGCCTTTTCTTTTCACCATTTTTCTTGTAATTAATGTTCCTCCGTGAGATGGGACAAACTTCGATACTCGTAATACTCTCCATTCTTTTTGTTATGGGCACTGCAATCATGTTCTCTGCAGTGGGATACACGATATTGATGCTTTGGATTTGCAAGAAAAGCTTTTCTTCCCACCATTTTCCTCGTAATCAAAGTTTACCCGTGAAATAAGACAAGCTTGGATATTCATAATAATCTCCATTCTTTCTGTTATTGGTGCTACAACCACATTCTCCACATTGAGATACATGATATTGATGCTTTGGATTTGCAAGAAAAGCTTTTATTTCCCCCATTTTCCTTAAAATCAAAGTTCAACCGTGAAATAAAACAAACTTGTATATTCATAATAATCTCCATTCTTTTTGTTATTGCAGCTTTCCTTCCACCATTTCCCTTATAATCTAAGCTCCATTCGTGAAATGAGGCAAAATTGGATACCCATAATAATCTCCATTCTTTTTGTTATTGGCTCTACAATCATGTTCTTCCACATTGGCATACATGATATTGATGCTTAGGATTGGCAAGAAGGCCTTTTCTTTCCACCATTTTCCTTGTAATTAATGTTCCTCCGTGAAATGGGACAAACTTTGATACTCGTAATACTCTCCATTCTTTTTGTTATGGGCACTACAATCATGTTCTCTAAAGTGGGATACACGATATTGATCCTTTGGATTTACAAGAAAAGCTTTTCTTCCCTCCATTTTCCTCATAATCAAAGTTTATCTGTGAAATAAGATAAGCTTGTATACTCATAATAATCTCCATTCTTTCTGTTATTGGTGCTACAACCATGTTCTCCACATTAGGATACACGATATTGAGGCTTTAGATTTGCAAGAAAAGCTTTTCTTTCCACCATTTTCCTTGTAATTAATATTCATCCGTGAAATGAGACAAACTTGGATACTCATAATAATCTCCAATCTTTTTATTATTGGCGCTATAATCATGTTCTCCCCATTGGGATAGATGATATTGATGCCTTGGATTTAAAGGAAAAGCTTTTCTTTCCACAATTTTTCATATAATTAAAGTTCATCCGTGAAAAGAGACAAACTTGGATACTAATAATAATCTCCATTCTTTTTGTTATTGAAACTACAACCATGTTCTCCATATTAGGATACACAATATTGATGCTTTGGATTTGCAAGAAATGCTTTTCATCCACCATTTTCCTTATAATCAAAGTTCATCCAGGAAATGAAACAAACTTGGATACCCATAATAATCCCTATTCTTTTTGTTATAGGGCACTATAATCATGTTCTCCACATTAGGTTACATGATATTGATGCTTTGGATTTGCAAGGAAAGCTTTTCTTTCCACCATTTTCCTTATAACCAAAGCTCATCTGTGAAATGAGACAAACTTGGATACCCATAATAATCTCCATTCTACTTGTTATTGGCACTACAATCATGTTTTCCACGTGGGGATACACGATATTGGTGCTTTGGATTTGCAGAAAAAAGCTTTTCTTACCACCAATTTTCTTATAATCAAGGTTCATCTGTGAAAAGAGAGAAACTTGGATACTTATAATGATCTCCATTCTTTTTGTTATTGGCACTACAACCATGTTATCCACATTAGGATACATGATATTGAGGCTTTAGATTTGCAAGAAAAGCTTTTCTTTCCACCAATTTTCTTGTAATTAATATTCATCCATGAAATGAGACAAACTTGGGTACTCATAATAATCTCCATTCTTTTTGTTACTGGCACTATAATCATGTTCTCCTCGTTGGGATAGACAATATTGATGTCTTGGATTTGAAAGAAAAGCTTTTCTTTTTAGCACTTTCCTTATAATTAAAGTTCATCCGTGAAAAGAGACAAACTTGGAAACCTAAAATAATCCCTATTCTTTTTGTTTCTGGCACTATAATCATGTTCTCCACATTACGTTACATGATATTATGCTATGGATTTGCAACAAAAGCTCTTCTTTCCACCATTTTCATTGTAATTAGTGTTCATCTGTGAAATGGGACAAACCTCGATACTCGTAATGATCTCCATTCTTTTTGTTATGGGCACCGCAATCGTGTTCTCTACATTGGGATACATGATATTGATGCTTTGGATTTGCAAGAAAAGCTTTTCTTTCCACCATTTTCCTTAT
>JBBYHM010003724.1:0-12160 GCA_038381775.1 Adansonia rubrostipa | reverse complement strand
TAATAATTTATGTAACTTATAATATATTTATGTAATTATAATAATTTTATGTATTATTATATAATAATATATATAAATAAAAAAATAAAATGATGTAACCGGCATAGCCGGTTGCCCCAAATACCTTAACAGAAGTCCCCCTCGCCTCCTCTTCGTAACCCATGCTACCTATCAATTACACTCGGACAGGTTGAACCATCGTGGCTAGATGCCTCCACACCATGAGAGTGAAATCCGCCCACTTGTCACTAATATTTTGGAAACAGAGTATATAGTCCATCACAGACTGCTGAAGCATCAGCGCGTCAGTTCCTGGCTATTGGCTTTTTGCTCTTGTACTTATGCCACTGGACACTGCTTGCTTCCGTCCTTGGGTCCCGTCAGTTGTCATATCATATCATTTCATCTCTCTCTCTCTCTCTCTCTCTCACACACACACACACACACACACACACACACACACACGCACAGAGACACACAGCTCCGTGAACGTGATTTGTTATAAACGCAGCAATCCTAGCACTCCACAATCCAATGCTTCTGCGTAAGACAGGGAGAGAGGAAGAGGAGAATGTTGGCGTAGTGGGGATATCCACTTCGATGCTGGAGATTAAGAGTATGGTTTTTGGGCGCATGCTTGCGTGTTGCCATCAAAACTTTGCTTGAAAAGGGGTGATGGTGCCACGCTGTGTGGGTCTAAAATGCATATTCAAAATGGTTACTACTGTATTTGATGAAATTTTGAAAGTTGGAAAATGCGCGACGTTTAGCACTGAGGTTCAATCTTCAAACTTGAAATATGTGATGCTTTCTCCTATGCTTTTGCCTTTTTATGGACTTCCATTTTATGTCTACTGGTTACTTAGTTAATTTTCCCTCCCTTCCCCGAGATGTTTGCATTTCCTGTCGTTCAGTAATAAATTTAAGTTTCTGTTAGCAGCTAGGGTGGGGATAGTTTTACTAATAAAACTGTCAAAATAGGACCAACACTCATGGGCTTATATTTGTCTTGATGAGAAGAAAAAAAAAAGAAATTGCAAAATAGAGAAATCAATTCGTGAGCGAAATTGGTTTGATTGCAGGGCTGTCGAGAGCTGGTCTCTACTCTGGCTGAAGAGCATGTATCCAATTCCTTACGTGGTTGTAGTATATGTGCGGTCCTGATTTGCAGCCAATGGACATAGAGGCTTGAAAAAATGAAGAGTACTGATCAGCTCTGCCTGTTAAGAACCTGGACTAAAGCCTTGTTTTCTCATATGCATAAATTAGTTAGCTTTACTACATATGATGAGCCCCAAACTTTGCTGCTGGTGAAATGTTAAATGCACTTCAAAGACAGTTGCATTAGTAAATTAATTTTATGTTCTTTCTCACATCAAGTTTGGACTACCATTCTCCAGCCGTCTCAAATTACAAGAGCTGTGGGTTACAGGCATTTTTAGTTAGATTGGGCTGTCTGTCATCTCAAGGGCAAAGCTTTGGCATATACTGTCCTTAGATTGGCTAGGAATGCCCATATGTACATTTTATCTGGAAGAAGTTCGATCAGAGTTCGTTCGGCAGGTTTGATTGTTCTGCACATTCTGTTAGAGCAACTTTTTGGTGCCTTAATGTAAAGATGCCTTCTTCTTTTTTTGGTGCCTCAATGTAAAGATGCCTTCTGCTTTTTTTGGATGAATAAAAATCATTCCACCCCCCCCCCCCAAAAAAAAAAAAACACAATATATTTCAATAATCAAATGTACAAACTAAGTTCGAACTTACAAATTTAAGGTGCAATGCATAACTAAAAAATCCCTATTATTAATAAAGAAATCGTACATAGTCAATAAGCCATCAAGTAAAAAATTTACGGTTTGAACATTTGCTTCTGTCAAAGCTCCCAATTTGGCTATCCGGGTAATTTTTTTCAATAAGATCCCTTCCAAACCGCAAATATTTGAAAACAAATTTGTTAGAATGAAATAAAATAATAATAGAATAATTATTTTGTAAGAATAAAATAAAATAAAAATAAAATAATTGAATTTAATAGTTTGATTTAGTAAAATAAAATAATATAAGATTTAAAATTTTTTTGAAAAAATTAAAATATTTAAATTTTTTAAAATAATTTATTATTTTATTTAAAATCAAAATAGCTATTCAATAGAGGAGTTTATAATGATTATTCAGTGAGTTAGAATAAAATCGTAATAAATTATTTCGTAAAATAATTATTTGGTGAATTAAAGATTTATATTATTATATTATCTTAAAATATAATTGTAATAAAATTTATATTATAATAAATTGAATATACTATAAGCGTTCGTAGAAAAACACTATGACCTTGCAACAAATGCCCCTTTTATATTAATCTTAATCTCAAAATTGAAGACTCAAAAATCCGCTGTTCTGTTTCGGATTACGTTCGCAAGGAAAAGCAAAGACTCCAAAATCTCAAGAGCGAAACTTGGATTTTGGGGCCATGGATATTTTCTTTTTAAATAATGCTGTAATGAGAAATTATATTTACATTTAAGTAAATGAAACATTAAGACTTAGTTGTAAAGATATTGTAATTATCTAATTCTCCTTCTCCAAAAAACCAACCAAGTTGGTGGCAGGCAATCAAGAAATAGCAAGTGTAAGCATCTTAATTTATAAATTCACGTATTTATATAGATATTTTAAATTTTTATGTATTACGATAGTTTTTAAAATATTATATTTAAATTTTAGTATATTAATAATTCATGTAATATAAATATTTTTGCGCTCATATAATCGTGTTTTGCTCATTATTTTTTATATTATATCTTATTTTAATTTTTATGAAATATTTATGTTAATTAATTTATATAATTCTTAAAATTATCAAATTGAAATCACAATGCAATGGATTTTCAGATTCCCTACACTAATTCAGTGTATGGAAATTGGAGACTGGATGATTTTTTTTCCTCTTCATTTGTTTTTTAAATTCTCTATTGGAGAGTGGATTTTTATATAATCATATTTTGTTAATTATTTTTTCATATTATATCCTATTTTAATTTTCTATAATATATTTATCTTAACTAATTATATATAATTCCCAAAATTATCAAATTTTAAATCATGGTGCAATGGATTTTCAAATTCTCCATGCTGATTCTGTGCATGGAAATTGGAGAGTGCATGATTTTTTTTTTCTTTTTCATTTGTTTTTTTTAGTTGTTATTTCCTTAATAGTATTATTTCCGTGGCAACAAAACACCTCCTCAAGTGGCAACCCAATTTTCTTGTGGAGACGACATGACATTGAGTAAAATACGAACATGAGCTTGGAAATAATAATCTTGAATTACTATTTAAAAATTATAAAAAAATTAAAATACATATTTTATACTAAATCTCAAATTAGTATTTAAAAAATAATAAAAATTATTATAAAAATAAATTATCATTTAAACATAATAAAAAAACTATTATAAGTCCCAAATTACTATTTAAAATATAAAAAAATAAAAGCATATTTTATATTAAATCTTGAATTACTATTTCAAAATAATAAATATTTAAAAATATTTTATATTAAATCTTAAATTACTGTTTAAAAATAGTAAAAATTAAAAATATATTTTATATTAAATCTTAAATTACTATTTGAAAAAAAATAAAAAATAAAAATATATTTTCTATGTGAATTGGGTTTAATTTAATTTGATAAAAATTTTAAATTTTGTGAGTATTGAAAATATATGTGCTGCAAAAGTACGTGAAAGGGTTGGTTTGCTGAGTAATGGGGTCAGTTTTATTTGTGAAGAGGGGTTTGTTCATTTAAAATCATATATACATTCATTTAAAGTCACATCTACATATTGTTATAGTTATAAGTACATTCAGTTATAGTCATATATACATTCAATTATAGCTATATACGTACATAATCTAATGCCTGAATAGATGCCAATAGATTAGATATCTGCAAATTTTGTAATATCTAATTCTACAAAATTGCATTAAAATCCGAGTTTGTTTATTGTTTGCACTAAATCCGCATATTACTATCCAAATCTGAATTTAAATTAAATAACATTATCCACCATATATCTAAATCATAAAAAAAAATGTTAATGCAGTAAGTCAAAAAATTTTTTTAAAGAAAATTATAAAATTAAACAAAAATTAATTTTAGAACCACTTGTAGTTAATAACTGACAAATAAGTTCTAAAATATAAAAATAACAATATAGATAACAATATAACAATTTCAAGATACATAAAACAAACTAGATAATATGAAGAACTAGTTCCTTTAATTAAAAGTATTTGTTTCATAAATTAAAAACAATTAATAACATGAAGTATATAGTAATATAATACTGTAAAATATATTTATATATCAATACGATTATGTAAAATATATAGTAATTCTATAAAGTTATATTGTTAATAATATACACATATAATATATATGACATAATTATCATTAATCATATATTGATATCGAATAATTTATATTTATTTAATTCGACAGTCATATATCATATTTTATCAACATAGATTATACATTTTTATTAAATTAAAAATGTCTAACTATTTGTTTAATGTAAAAAAAATTTAATCGTTAAATATAAGTTGAAAAAATAATATTCTTGATTGATATGATAGAGATACCAAATCGATTTGAAACTTCACATACAGAACAAGTATAATTATATAGCTAAATCCAATGGTCAGTTTGTTAAAATATTAATCTTATAAAAAGTTATGAAAGTGTATAAAACTAATTTAGTTTTACAATAGTATAAGTGGATCTCTCCTCTTATAATACCTATATTATATAAAATAATGTTATATAATATATAATATTGAAATATATTATCTATATATGAAATTATAAATATTTATATTTAAATAAAATATTTATAAATATTATGTGTTCTAATTATACATTATTATATAACTATTGATACTGCAATATATAATATGCTATCATATTACAATATATAAGTATTTAGTAATCATATATATATATATATATATATATATAAAATCTATATCATTACAATAATATGTAGTATACAATTAATAAAATATTTTATATACAATACGTGTATTATATTATAACATACAATAAAATATATCATATTATGTTCTAGGACAAGTATATTTATGTCATTAAATAAAGTGATTTAATTAATTAAGCTGATTAAGTCATTAAATATTGTTTTATGTAGACTATGTATCATTAAAATTTAAAGTATTTAACATAATTAATTAATTAATTAATTTTATAATAATTTATTATTATATTTCATTTTGAAAAACATTTTTAAAATTATTATTATACTTTTATATAAATTAATTTTAGCATCATGCTATTTCAAAATCTTAGATTAGTTTACTTGGTAAAGTGTTTAATGATAAGCCTTATAGATCAAGGTTTCAAGTCCTATATGGAGCATAAATTTTCAACATTTAACAAAAGTGGATTTGAATAGCGGATTTGCATATATGAATTTGTTATCTACATATGTCATGCGGATTCAAATAACAGATTTGGGTATCAAATCCATTATACTGTATAAGTAATGCGGATACCCAAATCCATTTACTGTATAAGTAATGCGGATTCAAACAATGAATATCTGAAAATCCATATCTACATTTGCTGCAGATAGTAACTATAAAATCTAAACCCAAATATTCTTCGAATCTACAATATCCAAATCCATAAAAAATGGATTGGATAATTGCAGATATCCAAATCGTACTATCTGTTGCCATTCTTATGCTTGAAAGAAGGAATTGACCCTTAAAAGAAAAGAATTGACCCTTAAGCTTATAAGCAAAATTGAGCATTTAGCGCATTTATGGAACCAACCTTTCCATAAAATAAACGGACTCCCTATAGCATTTCTGGATTAAAAAACTAGTTTTTTTTCTTTAAGGGCTACGTTCTATTTTTTAATTTATGCATTTTTTTTGGCTAAAAAGTTAGTTCATCCCATGGAGGGGTCGGTTCCCTTTCTTAATTTATGTATTTTATGGCCTAAGAGTGGGCCCCTTTCATGGGGGGTCATTTCTTTCAAATATGACAACATGTACATTCACTAAAAATAATATGTACATATAGCATTACTATATGTACATATAGCAAAAATCATATTTTAGGCCTAAGGAGTTGGTTCCTTTCATAGAGGGGTCGTTTTCTTTTCTTGATTTATATATTTTTTGGCTTAAAATTTTTATGGAGGGGTCATCGAATAAGAGAACATATAAAAACACCTATAATTAAATATACATATGGCTATAATAGTGTGTACATACGACGTTAATCGAATGTACAAATGACTTTACTAAACCAACTCTTTTTCCAAAAAAAAAAGAACCAACTCTTTCACTAAGGGAATCAATACTTTAACATACCTTTCCAGCACATATATTTTTACCACCCACAAACTAGAATAATTTTTATCAAATTATATTAAACCTAAGATATATAAAATATTTTTTAATTTTTAATTATTTTTTAAATATTAATTTTGGATTTAACATTAGTTTTTATAATTTTTAAATACTAATTTGGGATTTAATATAAAATATTATTATTTTTTAAATAATAATTTGAGATTTAATATAAAATATTTTAATGTTTTTAAAAAGTAATTTAGGATTTAATATAAAATATATTTTTTAATTTTTATTATTTTTAAATAATAATTTAAGATTTAATATAAAATACATTTTTACATTTTATTATTTTTAAATAGTAATTTGAGATTTAATATAAAATATTTTTTAAATAGTAATTTAGGGTTTAATATAAAATATTTTTTATTTTTTATTTTTAAAAACTAATTTTGGATTTAATATGGAAAATTTTTAGAAACTTTTATTATTTTTAAATAGTAATTTGGGATTTAATATGAAATATTTTTAAAATCTTTTATTATTTTGAAATAATAATTTAGCATTTACTATAAAATATTTTTATTTTTATTATTTTTTAAATAGTAATTTAAGATTCAATATAAAATATTTATTTATTTTTTATTTTTTAAATAATAATTTAGGTTTAATATAAAATTTTTTTAATAGAGAATTACAGATTGAGATTTTGAGGGAATTGTGATTTTTTACTAGGGAATTGCAAGGTCTTTAATGTAATTCCTCATATTTCATTTCCTTGAATATAAATATAACCCGTCAATTTTTTTCTTAAAAAAAATCCATAGATGTACAACTTTCTCATTGCAAAGTCAAAGACTTAAAATCCTGATAGTCGGCACATATCCATACTTTACCATCTTTCTTGGGAACCGAGACAATATTGGCAACCCATTCTAGATATTTGGCTACTTCGAGGAATCCTACCTTCAATTGTTTCTTAACTTCTTTTGTTATCTTAAGCAGCATTTTTGGTTTCATCTTCCTTAACTTTTGTTGGATTGGTTTACATTCAAGATTAAGAAAAAGCTTGTGGACCATAATGCTAGTGTCTAGCCTATGTATGTCTTGGTATAACCAAGTGAATACATCTTGATACTCTTGGAGTAGGCTAATCAGTTTGGTCCTGGTAAAGGGTTTCATAGAAGTTTTGATTTGACCTTTCTTTAGATCTTCTTAAGTCTCTAAATTTATTTCAATTGACGCCTTATGGGGGAAGATCTGTTACTCTTCATGGTCAACTGATCTTAATAGATTTGGTGGCATAGAGCTTTCCTTAAAATCTTTATCAGAATCAACTTCACCAGGTCAAATTGATCATTCAAAATTGATCTTTGGAAGCAAATTAAAAGTATCCATGTCACTTTATTAAAATACCTAAAAAGGCAAGAGAATAAACAATATAGACTAAATATAATAGACAAAAAGTTTGAGTAAAAGCGAAGAATAAAAATAAGCACACAAGATGAAATGCTTTATGCAAAAGTAGTTTTTATTGATAATACTTGATAAAAAACAGTTGTATATAGATTCCTTATAAGTTATTGGGTAGAAGTAAATAGGTTTTAGTTCTTGACATTACATAAAAATAAACCTAAAAAGTATAAGGATTATTGATAAGACTCCGTTAAGAACTGATTTTGGAGAGTTGGGGGTGAATCTCATTATTTAGCTTTGAGAGTCCTGATTGATTATTAATGGCATTAACATAGAAGTTGTCAACAATGATATTGTTCATTGCATGATTAGGTAGAGAATTT
The DNA here is from genome assembly GCA_038381775.1 of Adansonia rubrostipa. Lineage (NCBI taxonomy): Eukaryota > Viridiplantae > Streptophyta > Magnoliopsida > Malvales > Malvaceae > Adansonia > Adansonia rubrostipa. The sequence goes on along the minus strand of JBBYHM010003724.1, from coordinate 3,980 downwards.
ATAGCAACATTTGGTCTCTAATTCATCCCAAATTGCAAAACTTTAAAGTTAATGAGGTTTTGCACCTTTTGTTTAAATGATATGCTGCTTTTGGTGTCATGCTATACTGCCCCAATGTCGTACTCATTGACATTCGCGTCATACCACTGAGGGTATGGGGTTTTTTATGGACATAAATAGAAGCGATCAAATCTCGCTAGAGTAAAGTCTAGTAGAGCTCTTTATAGGTCATTGAGATGAGGTCAAACTACTGTCTACATTGGTTTGCCCCTTGATAGTTTTATGCATTGTCAATAGGGGCGCTGACATTTTGGTTGACAAAAAATTGATTATTCTATGAAGGATTTAGTGAAGTAGCAAAGGACAAGTTATAGGTTGCGTATAAACTGACCGAGGATGGATCATGATTAGATTAAAGTAGAGTGTGTCCCAGTAGTTTAGACTAAGCACCTGATAATTACTTGGCTAAAATGAGTTGGCATAGCTTATAGTGTTTGCCTTTCTTTCCTTCTTTTTGTTGGTGACTAGCTTCTTGCTTGATTCAGATGATTTATCCTCTGACATTCTACCACTCATGATCGTGGCATTAATAATTTTGCCAGAGATAACAAGATCAATGAATTTCTTACTCGCATTCCCTACTAGTTTATCATAATATAGGGCACATAAGGTGTTGATGAATGTCATGGTCGTCTCCTTTCTAGTTAAAGGGGGCTAAACCAAGAATGCCTCATCTCTTCAGCACTAGGTGTACTATTTGACACTTTTCATTGCCTTCTTCTCCAAGTCATGAGAAAGAATTGATTGGGAGCCCAGTCCAACACATACTGATATTGATTCAAGAAGGCCTTAGCCAAGTCAGCTTATGACTGGATTTTGGTACTATCAAGCTCCATATACCACCAAGAAACTACCCCATATTGTAATATATCAAGGTATGAACCTCAATATATAATAGCAAAGAACACTTCATATTATCGTTGGGGCCCAACCGATCAAATAAATTGCTCCTAATAATCTTTTATACTATAATAAGAGAGTAATTGGGTTAAAAAGTCACCACTGATCTGTTTTGCCTATAGGTGTGCTCTGTCACCTATTAAAACCATTCATGAAACTCTAAATGAATGATTTTATGTTATGTGTATACCAGGATCTACAAAGTTGGCTTGGGAGTCGATTACACCATAAATAAGGACTCCATCCCTTTCGTGATGCCCAATACTTGGTACTAACAAATCACACATATCCGAATTTATTTTTCCCTTAGTTTTAATCATATATGTTCAATCATAATCCCGCTTTTATTTATTAATCAAACAAATATGGCTAAAAAATGTATCTTGGAACTCTTATTGGAACTAGCTTGAATTTACAATTGATTTAGAGCAAAATTATTTAGAAAGGAAAAATTACATAAAAATGCTTGACTCCAATAATATTCACCTATTAACTCCATTTTCAACATTTTTATCAATTTTGACTCCATTTAAAAGAAATCACACAAATACTATACTTAGACTAAATTGAAGAAAATCATAATTTTGAAAACAATATCAAAAATCAATTTTATTTAATCTAATCTTAGAAGTTTTAATGTCACACACTAGGGACCTTCTATAGGACATTTCTAGACCTGTTTACACATTAACATGACTACCAGAATCAATTCCAAGGCATCCAAATGCCCCAGAATATTAGACACTAAACTTGGAGAAAAATTAAAATAAGAACAGATTTAACTTTTCAAGTTCTCCAAATTTATTTTGGATTATTATTATCACTTAAAATCATCAAACCAAATTTTAATGAAAGCTAACTCACTATACTTAAACCTAAAAATGTTCAAAAAATGCCATAAAATCATTTTCATCATCACGTGAATTTTTTAATTAGACACTATTGCATTGCACAACACGTTCGACCAGCCTGCTTTCTATATTTTCATCATGATTCATTACCGTCATACCCACCAAATGAGCCACACATGCTTGGAAATATGATTCACTGTATTTTTTATCTAAAAATATGAGAAAATACACAAAAATGATTATCCCCATTGAAAATAGTTTGTAATATTGATTAGGCATTAAAACAAAGCCATGTAAACATCTCATGTTCTGGGTTTCACTGTATTCATCCAACCATGAAATCGAATGATTTAATAGCCTCTAACATAGCCTAATCAATAAGGATTATGGAAAAATATCCATAAAAGTTAACAAGGCTTGTAACCTAATCAAAATATGTCTTTTCCCTAAGACTATAGTGCTAGACTACAATAGTAGCTCTAATGTAACTTGTGACCATGAATCCTTTTGTCACATTTTTAAAACATACTTTCAAACATTCGAATGTCCAGCAATGTGGCCCAAATAGAATCTATAAATGTCATAGATGAGAAAACAACAAAGACTCCTAAGTGCCAAGACCTTCAAATATGTTTTTCAACATTGGTGATATGCTTTGGAGTTATACGAATAACTCTAATTTTATCACTTTTGTTCACAATTATTTATTCTTAGCAAGTGCATGGCATACCAATGCCACAAACTCAAGTGCTGAAAACAGCAATAAATATGACTTTAAACACCATATTATGACTTACCTAAACATTACCTAGTGCTCACATTAAGGCTTACCAAGTTTCAGACTCAACCAAGCATATTTAAACACTTAAAAATATTTTTAGGTTGCTTCAAATCAATTTTAACTTAAGCTATTTTATTTAATATCCCCAAGCTAATCATTAAAGAACCTTAAACAAAATCGAACTTTGATTCATCCATTGATTAAGTGAATCAAACCTTGCTGTTGGGGGATCCTTTTGAGAAAACAAAGTTTTTATTCAATCTAAACATCCTGTCATACATTTAATCAAACAAATAGAATACTATCATAAGGTTATAATATTTGAACATTTGCAAAACATATTCTATCACAAAAATCAACATGGTTGAATGCTTTTAAACACAATCATGCTCATTTATTCATCAATTCTTGTCAAATTCCCATCATTCAACAATCAACCATAAGAAAATGGGCTTGGATTTAATTCAAGCATCATGCTTAACAATCAATTCATGCTTTTCACCATTAAGCTCATCAATTAAACAAGTAAACTTCTAAATTCAATAATTAAGCATAAATTCTAGCTTACCCAAGTTCAATATTCATCTAGTTTTTACCAATAAATCATCAATTATGTAAAGCCAACTCAAGTATATTAAGAAATCAATGTAGCCAAACATAGATGGAGCTTTTCTAGCTTATTCAAATAGTTTACCCAGCTTCAGAACTTATGATTTCATCATTTTTCATAAAATCAAGGTTTATTCAACTAGATTTAAGCTCAAATTAGGTTATACTAGCTCAGATTAGCAAGATCATGTGAACTTAAATCAATTAAGCTCAAAAGCCTACAGTTCTAAGCTAGCTGAGCTTGTTTCTTTCCATTTCCTCTTGTTTGAACATCTAATTAAGCTAGGCAATTATGATTTCATCATCTAAACTGCAAGATTTCAGCTCAATATCATCAAAATCTACATTAACTAAGGTTGAATCATCAAATTCTTAAAAAATCTAAGTTGGCCGAAACCTAAGTCTAGAAGTTTCATTTCATTCAAACCTGAATCAAGCTCATTAAATATGATTTCAAGTTAAATTTCAACAATTGATCATGTTATCACACTTGGAGCAACATGAAATCAAGTAAATTATAGCTCAAAATAAAATCAACACATCATAGCATCATGATTATAGTTGTCGATACCATACTAGTACCGGTCGGTACGTACCAGTTTTGACACATAACGGTACCGGCGATAGTTGGTTTCGTTTTGGTCTTGGTTTCGGTTTGTATCGGCTGTACCAGCCAATACATAATATAAGCTTGTAAAAAAGAGTTAAACCAACACTGATCTTAAATATGATGAATATTATATATAATTACTCATAAATTTGATGAATCTTAGACATAA
>JBBYHM010003713.1:0-11138 GCA_038381775.1 Adansonia rubrostipa | reverse complement strand
TCTTTGTAGAGGAAGGAGGTTAGTAAAAAGGTGGTCTAGGTAACTGCTTCTCAACACGGATGGCTAGACGAATGACAGTTTAGGTAGAGGCTTTAGAGCAATTAGGATGGCCGAAACTGGGCATTTAAAGCAATTAGGTGCTTTAGAGCTGGATTCTCTGGCAGTTTTAGGTAGAGGCTTACTTGAAGAGCTAGGTTGCTGAACTGGAGTTCTACAGATATCAGAAGGATTCTTTGTAGAGGAAGGAGGTTAGTAAAAAGGTGGTCTAGGTAACTGCTTCTCAACACGGATGGCTAGACGAATGACATCATCTAAAGTTCAGTATTGTTGAAGTTGGACCTGATGGGCGATGTTAGTGTTCAACCCTCCAAGGTAACGGGCTATTGTTTGTTTCTCCTTTTCTTGGACATCACATTTCATCATGAGCTTTTCAAATTCCCTAGTATATTCCTCTACAGACAAAGTCTTTTGGCAGAGATTATGTGGTTGAAGAAAACAATCTTGATAATAATGTTCGAGTAGGAACTTACGTATGAGCTCACATCGCATCTTTTCTTACATTCGAATCTTGCTTTTCCTTTCACGCTCACGCTTCCTCTTAAGATTTTCCCACCATATGGAAGCATGTTTCTTAAGCTTGAAGGCAACAATTTTGACTTTTTGGTCCTCTGGCACCTCTTTATATTCGAACACTCGCTCAACTGTTTGGAGCCACTCTACGAACTCGTCTGGTTAGAGCTTCCCTTCAAAATCTGGAATGTCCACTTTGATATCGCTGTTGTGGACTGTTGATCTCTAAGGTTGACGTTTGTCGGCTAATGAAGTGTCTCTATTATCTGAATCATCTTCTATTTGTCTTCCTTGTGCATCCAACTGGGCTCGTTGAACATTCACCATCTCTTGTAATAATTAAACTTGTCGTCTCAATTCTTTTATCTGAACTTTGTGCACATATCTTCGTCTTGGAGGCATATTGTAGGCTAGTGAAAACAAAGGGTATGGCTTAAGGATGAAATTAGGAATTAAGTTCAAAAGTTAAGGTCAAAATGGAATTTTAAGAAATTTAGGGCTTGGGTGTAGTTTCAAAAAATTAAGGGGTTAACTTGTAATTTTAAAAAATTTAGGGGTTGATAAGAATTTTGAAAAGATAAGAGGTTATATTGAAATTTTGAATAGCTTAGGGTTTAGAATGTAATTAAGGAAACAATATCCTGACAGGGTGATGATGTGGCAGTTAAGGAGACTTGGCAAGTGATGGTTGGGTGACGCGGTGATGACTAGACAAATGGCTGACGTGGATGATGACATGGCAAAAGTGACATGTGGCAAATTATGGTTAAATGGCGCTGCAATAACAAGGCAATTATGCTGACTGGGCAATGATGTGTCAAATGTGACATGTGGCATGTTATGTGTGGCTGATGTGTCACTAACTAGACACTTCAGTGCTGACGTGGCAGCTGACGTGGTTGTCTTCAACCTCTAGCTGGCGCGTGGTCTTCTGGCGATGGCACGCAGGAGCGCGGGCTATACCTTCCGGCAATGGAACTTTCCAATCCAAGGTTTTTCGACCTTCTGAACATGGTGGAGACCTCCTTTTGGCTGAAAATGATCAAAAATATGAATTTCGAAGGTGACAATGATGACTCTTGTCGGACTACTTCGAAGCCTTCAACTTCAGGCTGTTTTTTCAAATACTCCTTATCTCTGGAACTAGGCTCTGACACCAAAATTGGCTCAGAAATTAGAAGAGAGAAATGACTCTCAATTAAAGAAGAGAATTTGTTATTTCTTGATGCTGAATATAATGGAATGACCCCTATTTATACTAGTTTCATAAGGGGTTATGCTTTGTACTCCTAAAAGATAACTCCTAAAGGATATTATCAATTACAAGATAATTTGATTTATAAGATTATTTGATTTTTATCTAAGATTATCAGTTACAAAAAGATATTATATTGTGATCTTTATCATTTTCCCTTATCTTTTGATCCTTATCATATAATGAAATTTCTTTTTTTTTTTTGTTCTTTTTTCCATTGATAAAGGTTTGCAGATGCACCTGGTATATTGACAAAAGAGCAAGTTAAGGCCTAGAAACCTATTGTTGATGCTGTTCATGCCAAAGGTGGAATCATCTTTTCTTAGATTTGGCATGTTGGAAGGGTTTCAAATAATGGTTTGCTCTTGTTTTCTCTTTTGTCTTCCATGACAAAATTCAATAATGAAATGGATGATTGAAAAATCAATGCCTTAATTTCTTAATTCTTATCTTTCGTAACTTTATTGCTGTAAATTAATGTAGGGATTCTAGCCAAGATATATATCGAAGAAAAATGATAGGTTTAGAATTCAGATAAATAATTATTGTTACCACTTTTTTTTTGAAATTTTTGTTTCCTGATAGCATGGTCTATGCTTAATGCTTTCTTGTGGTATTCATGTGATGTCATTGGCCACACACGTAATCGTTTATCACTTGTAAATGTTTACAGATTTTTAGCCAAATGGACAAGCTCCAATCTCTTCTACTAATCAGCCATTGACACCACAACTTCAATCTAATGGAGTAGATGTTGTAAAGTTCTAACCTTCGAGGCGATTAAAGATAGATGAAATTCCTCAAATCATCAATGATTTAAGAATTGTAGCAAGAAATGCTATAGAAGCCGATAAGTTCTTTTTTCTAGATTGTGAACAAAAATATAAGGATTCACAAATTCTTTAAAACATGTAATGGCTGACAATTTTGCCAACTCATTTATAGGTTTTGATGGTGTTGAGATTCATGGAGCTCATGGCTTACTAATAGACCAGTTTTTGAAAGATCAAGTGAATGATTGAACAGACCAATATGTCGGATCACTAGAAAATCGTTGCAGATTTGCCTTAGAAATAGTTGAAGCTATTGTCAATAAAATAAGAGCAGATAATGTTGGAATAAGGTTATCTCCATATGCAGATTTTATGGAAGCAGGAGACTCAAATCCAACAGCATTAGGCCTCTACATGGTCTAGGCCTTGAGCAAATATGGAATTTTCTACTGCCATATGGTCAAGCCAAGAATGAAAATGGGAGGCGAAGTATGCAAATGTCCTCAAAGTCTTCTGCCTATGAAAAAGGTTTTTAATGGCACTTTCATTATAGCCAGGGGTGGTAGAGATAATGGAAACGATGCTGTGGCTGACAACCACGCCGATCTTGTTGCATATGGTCGATTATTTTTGGCCAATCCAGATTTGCCAAGGAGATTTGAGCTTCGTGCCCCTCTTAATAAGTATGACAGAAATACTTTCTACACCTCCGATCCAGTCAGTGGTTACACCGATTACCCATTTCTTGAAGTAGAAGCTAATGGCAATGCTTAAGTTTCCCTAACAGAAGAACTGGACATGTTTTCACTTGCTCAACAATCACTATTTCTAGTTGGAATCCAGGCTTTGTAGTTTTCTTCGTCTACTTTTTTTTTTCCTAAATGACAAAATCTTGTATAAAAAAATTATATTAATAAAATCCCAGTTTCAAGTACCAAGTGGGTAATTCAAGTGGCAAGGTTGAATTATAATCCAAACTCTTGCATCATGCAAGCATTGCACCTCATTTGTTAATAGAAAGAAAACATTTGTAGAAAGAAAGCATTTGTCACATGATTCTTTTTTTTTTTTTGGAAGGGGTGAGGATTTTCCTTGCTTTGCTATATACATGATATTCTGGGACTAAGCAATCTAGTGGAAAAAATTACAAATATTGGAATTTGAATTCAATCTTGTTTGATAACATTTCTATAAGAGTTACTACATGAACATCTTGTATCTAAAATTATTATCTATTTTAGTATTTTTTTGTTGACATTGTTTAATTATAACTCATAAATTAACTAAAATATTACTACTTTAATGATAAAAATGTTATTTTTATTTATAAATTAAGATAATATTTTAAAAATATTTTTATTTTAAATATAAATATAAATATATTATGTTTTAAGAATAAATAATATTTAATATTAATATTGTCTTTTAGTTTCAAATATTAACTACTACATATTATTATTTAAAAATATTGTTATTTTCAAAAATTAAATTTTTAGAGTTTATTTTTACAAAACAAATGGAGCTTAAGATTGAATTAGAATTTCAACTATTGAAAAGTACAAGTACTAAACTTTTTGAAATCATTGTTAGAGATTAAATCTATACTTTTATTCTAAATACGAAAATTAAATCTGTATTTTTTTTCCACGTAATAGGCTATACAAATAATTTTGTTAACTAAGCTCATCGCTCCAATGAATCAATATCCACGTAAGCACATTTAAGGTGAAAATTTGACGTCATTTAAAATTGGACCAATTTAGAAATTTTGACAAATCTAATATTAAAAGTCCTTAAATTGTAAAAAAACTAAATTCGTATTTTGACATAAATAGAAGTGCTAGCAAAAATTTAACCCTCTTTTTGAAATATTCAATTCAAAACTCACTTTTTTTGTTCAGTTTTTTCTTTTACCTTCAAATTTTACGAAAAATAAAATCACTCTTTTTTTATATATTCTCCAAACATCATGATGCAGGAGCATTAACAATTAGGAGTTCTACTTCATTTTAAATTCTGTTGAAATAAAAAAATCCATTTAGATTTATGTTTAGGATTCTAGTTTAATTAGATTATTGTTTAGAATTAGAGTTTTAGTTTGGATAAGTTTTATGATTAAGCTTAATTAGTATTATACAAGGAAAATTAAATCTAGTAGGAGTAGGAGTTCTAGCCTATATATATATGCATCTAGGGAGTTGCTACAAAGTACTCAATTATTATTTTATTATTCCATAAAAAAAGTTTCTTTCTAAACCTAAATATCTCTACAGCGTTATCTTTTTCTACTATTTTTAATTCTTTTGTGTTCTAATTATTTTCTATTATCTCCACCCTACATCAACTTGGTATCAGAGCCATGACAGGACGTGCAAGGGGTCATGGAAGAGGGAATCAAGAATAGCAAACAGAGTTGATCAAGTTGAGGCACATGGTGGAGGATTTATCACAACCTGTACAAGCTTTGTAGTGAGAAAAAGATGTGGGAGCCCGAATGGAGATACCGAAAAGTGAACACAATCCTTTTGACCTTCCAGAAGGTGGTCTTGAAGATGTTTCAAATGAAGGAGAGCTGGAGAACCTTTTTCATAATGCTGGACCTACAAACTTTGTAATATGATGTAGATTGAAAGATTGACTGTTGCATGCTCTCGAGTTAATGGAAGGAGGAACAAATATCTAAGTGGATGACTTCCATGGGGAGTTACATGCAAAAGATTATTTGGACTGGGAAGCCACTGTTGAAAATTACTTTGAGTGGAAACCGATGCTTGAATCTAAGAAAGTACTCTTTGTGAAGCTTAAGTTGAAAAGTGCAGCACTTCAATGGTGGAAGAGATCTGAAGAACAACAAGTATGTCAAGGGAAGAAAAAAATTAGCAGTTGGGAACATATGAAAAGCAAATTGCTAAAGCAATTTTTGCCACCAGATTATGCCATGGAACTATATAAAAAGCTTTGTAAAACAGAAGAACGGTTGAACACTACACCTCTAATTTCAATAATTTGTCTATTAGAGTGGGATTAAATGAAACTAATGAGCAGTTAACGTCTCATTATATTTTTGGTTTAGATCAAAGTATTAGAGATGAGTTAGGGGTGATTCGTATATTGAACTTTGAAGATGCACACTAATATGCCCTACAAGCTGAAAAACGTGTATTACACTACAATGCAAGGAAGCCTCTATTTGGTAAGACTATTAGCTCTTCTCAAGGCAATTTTAGCAGCAAAAAGGAATCTTCAAGCAGCAAAGTTAGTAAGAAGAATATAGTAGGAACCAGTAAGGTTGACAAAGGAAATGAGGTTCAAGGTAGTAGCCTAAACCCTTATACCTGTCCTAAAAGAAGGTTGAATTTAGTTGAACTTGATGATGAAGATCAAGAATAACCTGATCCGATCTATGATGAGTATGCTGATGATAAAGAGGAAATAGACATACACCTAGCACAAGGAGAATCTTTGATGCTCAGAATGGTTATGACTATGACCAGCCAAGACGATAGAGAGGATTGGATAGGGAAAAGTATCTTAGGACACGTGTTAGTTGTGGAGATAAAGTGTGTAATGCCATTATTGATGGGGGTAGCTCAGAAAACTACATTTCTAAAGAAACCGTGGAAAAACTAAAGCTACCTATAGAAAAACATCATCATCCATATAAGATTCAATGGGTTAAGAAGGGATTTGAAATACTTGTAAAATTTCAATGTTTAGTCAAGTTTACTATGGGCAAGGATGTGGATGATGAGGCATTGTGTCATATGGTACAAGTGGATGCGTGTCATATTTTTTTGGGTAGACCTTGGCTTTTTTATCATGATATGCAACATTCGACCAAAGAAAATACTTATTCTTTTCATAGAGGTGGAAGAAAATATACATTGCATCCTCAAAAGAAAGTAGTGATGCACAAGACTAACAAATTGAATGGGCTTTTAAAGGCTGAAGAGTTGGTAAATGAAAGTTGAAAATTGAGGGTTGTATTTGCTATAGTCAGCAGAATAATAAATACCACTAAACAGGAAATTTTGAATGAACAGCCCAAAGAAATTCAAAACTTGTTAAGGGAGTTTTCTGACTTGGTTAGTGATAGTTTGCCATAAGGGTTACCACCCATGAGAAGCATTCAACATGCTCTAGATTTTATGCTTGGAGCATCTTTATCAAGTTTGTCAGCATATCGAATGTCACCAGTTCAACAGTTGAAAATTCAAAAACAGGTTGAGGATTTGATAAGGAAAGGATTAGCGCGCGAAAACAAAAGTCCATATGCTTGCCCAGCTCTACAAGTTCCTAAGAAGGATAAATATTGGCGGATATGTATTGATAGCCGAGCTACAAACAAGATTACGATCAAGTATCGATTTCCTATTCCTCGATTAGAGGACATGCTCGATCAATTAGCAAGGTCCAAGGTATTTTTTAAAATTAATTTAAAGAGTTGATATCATCAAATTAGATTGAGAAAAAGGGATGAATGGAATATTGGTTTTAAGACTCTTGAAGGCTTGTACGAATGGTTATTAATGCCTTTTGACCTATCTAATGCTCCTAGTACATGCATGCGAGCCATGACTGAGGTGCTTAAACCTTTCTTACAATCTTTTATTGTTGTGTATTTTGATGATATTCTAGTTTATAGTCTGAGTAAGGAGAAACAATTACAGCATTTATGGCAAGTTTTAAAGGTGTTGCAAAAAGAGAAGCTCTATGTGAATTTAAAGAAGTGCTCATTTTTGCAAACTGAGGTTATGTTTCTAGGGTTCATTGTTTCTGAAGAGGGGCTGTATACTCCATTACCAAAACCAAATTCACGTTGGATTTATTTGAGTATGGATTTTGTGTTAGGTTTACCAAAGACTTCAGAGGGGCATGACTCTATCTTTGTAGTCATAGATAGATTCTCTAAAATGGCCCATTTTATTTCCTGTTCTAAAACAGCATATGCCTCTTACATTGCTAATTTATTTTTCAAGGAAGTAGTACGTTTGCACAGAGTTCCAACTTCTATTATTTCTGATAGAGACTTTAAGTTTTTAGGGCTTTTTTGGAGGACTTTATGGCATAAAATAGGGACAAATTTGAAGTATTCTAGCACATGTCATCCTCAAACGGATGGCTAAACTGAAGCTGTTAATCATATTTTGGGAAACTCGCTAAGGTGTTTGGTTAGAAATCATGTGAAAGGTTAGGATTCAATTATTCTGCAAGCTGAGTTTGCTTACAATAACTCAATTAATCGAACTATTAAGAAGACATCTTTTGAGGTTACTTATGGCCTTAAACCCCAACATGTGCTTGATTTGGTACCTTTACCCCAAAAAACTAGGGTGAGTGGTGACGGAGAAGCTTTTGCTGAACATATTCGCAGCATTCATAAAGAAGTTCAAGATGCGTTGAAAGCTAATAATGCAGCATATGCTAATGTAGCTAATCAACATAGACGTTTTAAGGAATTCAAAGAAAAAGATTTAGTGTTGGTCTATTTGAAGAAATAAAGGTTTTCGAAAGGTGCCTATCATAAATTAAAGTCTAAAAAATTTGGGCCATGTAAAGTGTTTAAAAAGTTAGGTTCGAATGCCTATTTATTAGAGTTGCCTACTGAGTTACAGATTAGTCCTATTTTTAATGTCTTAGATGTGTACGAATTTGAGGGATTTAATGAGGAAGAACCAAGTACAGTTGCTGAACAAGTTGGGCAGCTTCCTACCAAGAAAGATGACATCATCCAAGAAGTTCTCGATGTCAAGGAAGTGACATCTAGAAGGGCAAATATTTATCGAAGGTTCTTAATTAAATGGCTGGGAAAACCAGCTTGTGAAAGTACCTGGATTTTAAAGGAAGAATTGAGAAAAGTTGATCCAAAAATGTGCGAAGAAGCTACTAAAATCTTTTCTAAAGATAGTACCAATCTTTCAACCAGGGGAGAATGACGCAGGAGCATTAAAAATTAGGAGTTCTATTTCATTTTAAATTTTGTTGAAATAAAAAAATCCATTTAGATCTATGTTTAGGATTCTAGTTTAATTAGATTATTATTTAGGATTAGAGTTTTAGTTTGGATAAGTTTAATGATTAAGCTTAATTAGTATTCTACTAGGAATACTAAATCTAGTAGGAGTAGGATTTCTAGCCTACGTATATGCATCTTTGGAGTTGCTACAAAGTATTCGATTATTATTTTATTATTTCATCAAAAAGGTTTCTTTCTAAACCTAAATATCTCTACAACGTTATCTTTCTCTACTATTTTCAATTCTTTTGTGTTCTAGCTATTTCCTATTATCTTTACCCTGCATCACATCATTTTTTAAGCTTTTGATTGACTTTTATGTTTTAATTATTTTTTTTCTTTTTTTTAGAATTTTTTGCTTTTAATTTTTTTTTAACTTTTCAATTTTTGTTTCCAAAATATTCAAAAAATAAAGTGATGAAAAAAATAGGAAAAAAAATGGTGCACTTGGAAAATTGGACTTCGGCTGGTCCTCTATTTGTGTACCAAGGTCCAGCAAGATATTTGACAATTGAGGTTCAAACTCTGAAATATAATTCAAGTTCGGAAGAAATAATTTGTGGTGTAATAAGAAGGTAATTTATATTTTGAGTTATTGAATTTAGTATTAATTTTTATTTAGGTTATAAATTTTTAATTTTCATCAAATTGAATTACTGAACTTCAATTATTTATAAATTAACTCATTTATACTAATTTTATTAAGTAATTTTAATAAAAAAAATTAACTCAGCACACATACGTGAACATGTCTACATTAATCTTGAAGAGTAGTAAAAATAAGTCAGATAGATATGTTAAGTTAGTTTTTCCATTAAAATTATTTAATAAGTTAACATAAGTGATCTAATTTATGTAAAATAAAAAATTTTTTTATAATTTAATAAAATTAAATATTTATGACTTAAATTTGATGAATGGAGGCTTTCTAAACCACCATCACCCATAACTGTTTTGCTTCTTTCAAACTAAAATTAGACCATTTCGAAAATTAATTTTAAACAATAACTAATTACATATTTTTAAAAAATTTATAATATTTGTATAAAAAAGCCAGTAGTAAACACTAATATTGGCTACCAAAAATTTAGAGTTTGACCCCTTTATATTTCAATAATCCTTAACACAAATTTTTTGGCTTCACCCTTATACATAGTAGATATGCCACTTCTAGTTAACATTAAAGTTGTTGTGAAATAACTAACACCAATTCAGATATAAAAATTACAAAAAGTCAAATCATAAGTAGAATATGCATTAATAAAGATATATTCGTATTTTTTAAATAAAATTATTATCATTTTAATCAATTTTTTCTATTTTTTACAATCCAAAAAATTATACTGTAATTAGTTTATTTTTATATTTAAAAATAATGCATTCTTTTTTTAAAAAATATTTAATTGTTTATTAATTTCAATTATATAATGTATGCAACACTAGTGGTACTTATTCTTCTTGCTTCCAACAACTATGATATGCTATTATCTATCACATGTAAATTCTTGTTATTTTATAAAATTTTAAATATATAATTGTATATTTTACAAATAACTATAAGTGGTAAGTGTTATTAACTAAATTTGTATTAACGTATAATTTTTTTTACATTTAAAATTATATCAAATAATAAAATTTATTTCTTTTAATGTTATTAATGTAAAAGTAAAAGTACGAAAACAAATAAATTTAACATAAGCTTTAACTTTCTTAATTTAAATAAAGCAAATAAATTTATTTAATAAAAATGATTAAAAATAAAATTTATCAAAAGTAAAATAAATATATTGCTGGTAATTAAATCATGAAGTTTTCAAAGTTGGGTGACCGAATAAAAATTCTCGAAAAGCTAAATGATCAAAAATATATATTTTTTTAAAATTTTTTGAAAAAAAAACTATTTATTTGATCAAAATTCACAATACTATATGGATAATTTCACGTGCTATGTTAAATGATATAGCAATACCACGTGACATTTGAAAATGAATTTTTATAATGTTGGTGTCTAAATTAATAATTTTTTGAAGTTGGGTTTCCAAATCCAAAACATTTGTATAGTTAGGTGATCACCAAAATAATTTACCCAATTTGTTTTACTTAAATTTCAACTTCATCATAGAGTCTTTACAAATTATAATGCATTTGAAAAGTTTGTCTCATGTTAATAAGATTACATAAAAATCTATACTAAAAAAATAAAAAGTTATTAACACTATTCCTTTGCACCGCTTGCATTCATGCACAGTTCAGATCATCTAACATGTCTTATACAATTCTTTATATCATTTGACGTGAACCATTGCGCAAGACATGTGCCAAAACCGTTTTAATGGCCTTAGACTTATGAACAAAATATTTGGAGGTTTTTGTAGCAAAAGGATTTATTTGCAGTCAATTCAAGCTATATTATAATATCAGAGATAAAATAGACAGCTTATGTCTCGCAAAAGAGAATTCAAGCTAAAACGCAGAATTTCAGCCTAGGACAAAAGAAAAACCAGTTCCTCTCTCAAATAGAAAA
>JBBYHM010003692.1:0-12163 GCA_038381775.1 Adansonia rubrostipa | reverse complement strand
ATAATTTTGGTGAAGATAGACTTGAATGGACGCTCTTCAAAGGCATAATGTGGTTGGTGTGAGTGTATATAGGTGGGTTGCATAAAGGTTGAAGGTTGGTTAGGGTGGCTAGTAGCCTAACCAGCTACCCTTATCATGACTTCGTACTATTTATTATTATTATTTTTAATTAATTAAAATTATAACTGATGAACACAAAAAAAAATAAATATAGAAATAAAAATTTGTTCTTTTTTTGAAAACTGCAGTAAGGCCTAATCAATATTAAACTTTAAAAAAAAAATCAAGCTTTAGGAGATAAGCTCCAAAATATAAGTTTCATGAACTTAACGAAAGGTTAGACAATAGATCAATAAAATAACCCCTAGTGAAAAATGAAAAAAAACTACCTAAGATAAAAGTACTAGAATAGATACACAAAATCATGTATCCAATTACGATTTCAACTCAATCCATTCTTTTGCATGATTCCTAAACTTACTCCAACCAAAAATAGGTGTCTTCAAACCTTTCTCAATAGCAAAAAATAATTTATTGGGAGTTATTTTTAATTAAAAAGTTAAGATAAAAATAAAAAAATTTTAAAAAATATTTTTCACCTAATATTTGGGTCCAAAATTAAACATAGGGAAGTAAAGCTCTTTGTATTTTCTTTGAACTTAAATATAAAAATATTTTATCACTTTCGATTTCTTCAAAAATTGGTTTTTTGCAAAAAAATGTTAGAAACCAAGAACAACTTATTTTCAAGAAAGCATTAATTAAAAAAAGTACTTTAAAATTCATTTTTAATTAATAATGTTAAAATTGAAAATGTTATCGGTCTATAGACACCTAATTTTGTCTAAGCCTTTATTCAAGTATTACAAGGCATCAATAAACTCAAATAGGCAAGTATGATTCCATTTACCATCAATCATTCTCGGTAAAGTTAAGATATTTGAAAAGTTAAAGATATGAAAAATCCATATTTTTACATGATTGTGTCGATAGGTAGACCTTATTTATCAATACAAGATCCCCACATCATCAAAATTTCAAATTTTCGTTGGTTGTATCTATACCAAGGGTATTTATATCGGTACAGGGTTATGTCATAGCTAAAATGATGATTTTTGGCCAAAATATATCAATAAATAAGTGAATGTATCGATACAAGCTTGAATGTATTGATACATACTCCAATGTATCAATACATCTGGAAAAAAGATCTAATATTTATTGATATAGAATGCTTTGTATCAATACAAAATGCTTTGTTTCAAGACAAAATCCATTATATCAATACATATTGCTTATTTGGCCTAGTTTGAGGCATTTTCACCACTTTGCACTATTGCATTACAACTCGAATTTGGCCATGATTTTGGCTCCAAAAGTCATACAATCTCAGACGTAGCCTCATCCATACCATGTGGATTTATTTTTGGGCTTTAATCATTAGATTTACACATTTTGGAAAGGTTCATTACGGTTGGTTTAAGGACATTTCATGTTAAAATCTAGTTTAATGAAAGGCAAGTTTGAGATTACTCAAGTTGCCATGCATGGCTTTCTTTGGCACCAAGAAAGTTGAACCAACTAATCATGTATTGAAAGCTTAGCCTTTGTTATAATGACTCATCAAATTTTAAATGGCTAATGGCTTAAATTTCTCCATTGTTAGGTCAATTTGGTGGCTGAGATTAATCCCTATATGTAGGATACTTTTATACTTAGCCAAAGATACATTCCTTATTATTCCCTAAGCCTTTTACACTCTTCTTCCTTAGCCTAAACATTATTCTTGTAACTCCCCCTTCACCCCTCCAAAAACCATTCTATAACCTCTCATTTCCTCCATTTCTACACTCTAATCTTCCCTCTATTAATATTGCAACCTTAAGCTCTTTTTTTATTCATTTCTTGCTAATCCATAACAAAAAAAGGGAACAAAAGTAGCTTAAAGTTGGAGCAATTTTTTGCTCAAAGGCAAAGCAAGGATTTAAAGGTTTTTAAGTATACTTTTTATCCCTTCTTCATTTATTTATATTATTATCAGCATGTCCATCATTTTGTGAGCCATATCCATGTGAACGTGACCTTATTAGGGCTCTCATGCTTTAATTATTGCCTTGGTTGTGGTAGTTTTAGGACCTTAATGATTTCTTGATGCCTTGATGTTGTTTGGATGACTAAAAATTCCATGTTTCATTTTGTCATCAAAATAGCCCCTCCTCATGCATTTCTTCTTATGTCTCTCTCATTTTCATATGCTTAATTTATGTTTAAATGTTCGTCCTAACATCTTTCAAGTATAGCCATGCATTTTGATGCATTTCTACCATGTTTTAATTAATTAAATATTAAGTTATGTTTTTGGTTTGGTTGTTTATTCATATATAAAGTTTTTCTTATGTCTAGTTTATCACATGTTTGATAAAATTCCTCTATGATTCTTATAAAATATGTTTTCTAAAAAGCCCTAAGTTAAGTCCATGTTAACTTTAATAAATGAAGACTAACGTGGATTCAATGTTTTTAATCCATTGGTGCTTCAATCTTAGGGACAAATGAAGCTTTTATATTTATGGTCTAATGAGGAAAAATAAATTATGTTTTTAGGCTAGAAAAATATTTTTGGTTTTACAACTTATTTGATTTACTACTTGGTTTTGAGCCTCAAGTAGTGACTCGATGGCAGGGTAACAGGTTATTCACTTGCCTAACTTTCTAGGAACTTCAAATGAACTCATGATTCCACTGCTTTAGAACCTAATTTTTGAACATTCATATGTCCAATCCCTTGACATGTGACTCGAAAACTTAAAACGTAAAAGCACTATTTCTAAAAGCCAAACAGTGAGCATCTTTTCTCTTGTCTCTTGATAAGTTAAAGCATAAATGGATTCCATAATCGTTTCCTCCTTTGTTTAAAACCCATTGGTCATTGGTGGGTTAAAAAACTCTGCTTCATTTTATATATATATATATATAGATAAAGAATAATAAAGTAATATATAGGAATTCTCGAATAGCTTTATCTCTTCCTTCATGAGTACTTTTTCTGTCATGATCGATTGATTCAACAACACTAAGTCTAATTCTCCTTCCTCTATTTCAAGTTTGGTACTTGCCGCATTATGAACCCAACTTGGAAAATTGTTTTCTCAATCCAAATGATTTTTTTTGTGGAATTTAATGATATTTTTTCCTTAAAGGGAATTAAATTACCATTCCAATGGTATCTCATTTGCCCCTAGACATGCTCGGAGGAGGGAGTTGTGATTTTTCAAACCTTTGTTGTATGAAACCCTTAGAATCAATGATTTGTACTCTGTTTATGCCATTTTAGCTTATCAAATAATTTGGATTTCTTAAATATTTTTCTTTAAAATTGAAATTCCCTTTTTAGAAATGTATTGTTTATGATTTAATAATTCCAAATGAGTTCGGGGCATTTTTTTCAAAATTTGTTGCACCCTTTCCCTTGAATGCTCTATTAATGCTGAATCAAACCTGACTTCAAAAATTAATTCCTCTTAGAAAGCAATTTTCTAGGATTGTCAAAATATTTTTACGTTAATCCTTGTTGAGTTCCCTTTCCAAGGGTATCTCATTTGCCCCATAAAGCCTTCAGATGAGCCTATAATAAGTTTGGGAAGGCGAACAACATGATGTCGTCACATATTTTTGACCTTAATCAAAATTAATTGAGTTTTCCTGCATCATCTTCTTAAGCATTCGAATACCTTGAGATAAATCCATTTGATTCCACATGGAGTCATGTGTCACAACATAGGTCCCATTAGGCTTGGATCAAGCTCCAAGAAGTTAATTTTGTCTTTTATTTTAATTATCTATTTCACTTTAAAATACAAATTTTCATTAAAAATTTTCACTTTCCTAAAATACAAAAATTTTCATCCTTAGGGATACTTCAACCCATCTTTTGAAGGAATATTCTAACCTCACATTTTCAAAACTTTTAAAAACCCAAATTTTCTCTTTCCCTAACTTCCCTTGGCTTTTTTATTAAAACCTTTTCCTATGCCTCAAGTGACTGTCAAGTCCAAATGCGTCTCAAAATTGTCATTTTGGTTATGCCTCAATAACCGAGGTCAATAAGAAAATACATCCTGACCACCTTTCTTTTCATTGCTTTCTTTTGTGTTTAGTTTTTTGCAAAGGAAAATATCATTATTTTAATGGGATGAAACATGACTAATCTATTAAAAATTTCAATCCAAAAGAAACAGAATCTGATTGCTCATGGTCCACATATCTCTCTTGAGACCATTTCAAATGCTTCGTTTCAACTATACTTTCACCTTTTTCACGTTGTAACAACTGTTAATCATATGCTAATTCTACATAATTATTAGATATATGGACCAACATGTAATACCCATCTGGCTCAGTATTTTTTTGCAAAAAAGTTAAAAAGTTATGTAAATGAATTGTTGAATTTCCCTTATTCATCTTTTCTTTTGGATAATAAATGTTACTATTATGTAATTTTAAATCATCATTTTGTGCAAAAAGAGAAAGAACAGAAGGGGGACCTCGCTGGAAAAGGTCAATTTCCCTATGAAGACCCAATCAATACACTGTTAGGCATGGTGTTTTTTAGGACCTGACTTGATCTCAACTCAGTCGGCACACACTTTTTTTTTTGGTTAGTGGGCACATTTTTACCTAATTCGTAGTTTTTTTTTTCCTTTGTGGCAAGGCCTACTAGGGGCATCGATCTCTTTTGAATCAGTCTTTTCCTCTTTTTCTTACATGGTCATATGGGAGGGGAAAAGAAAGTATATCCACCCAAGAAAGAAAAATGGCACTGATTGCATATTCCGCGTGAGACTATTTCAATTAACTGAGCTCACCCTTTTTTCATTAGGAGTGACAATTGAGTAGGTTACGTTTGAGTTGATTATGATTTATATTTTTTTATATTCAGATTTATTTGAATTTGAGTTCTTTTAAGTTTAGGTTCATACACATTTAGGCTTGCTCGGGTTTAAGCTTGTTTGAGCTCAATTTTTTTTAGGTTCGGGTTTGGGTTTTTTCGAATTTAGTTCAGGTTCAAGTTTGAGTATGTTTTATATTATTTTTTATTTTTACGTTAAACATAATCACTTTTATGTAATTTAATATTTTAAAAAGTAAATTATTAAATTATTATTTAAAGTAAATTTTTGTTATAGTATGATATTTTTAATATATTTATGTATAAAATTAATTTTTAAATAATTTATTATTGTAACATTAATTGCAAATTAATTATATTGATATTTAGAATAATTGACACGTTTTGTGTATTTGTATTATGTTTTAATTATTTTTCAATTGTGTTTACGTTGTATAATCATATTGCATTTGAAATTTTTAATTTTGTATCACATATCATCACTTGTCGTGTTTGTATTTGTGTTATTTTTATTTCATACTCGTATTAAAGGCATTATTTTTTATATAAATTTTGACATGTTAATAATTTGTTTTATGAAAGTTTCTATACGTTTACATATTTGAGTCATGTTATATGATTATATTTATATTATAATATATTAAGATACAAAAAACTAAAATCTTTTAAAAAAATTATATATAAAATATTTCTCTCACAACAAAATACAAATAAAATAATATATAAAATAATTAACAATAAATTATTAATAGTGTTATTATATTCTTTACAATATTCTTCTTTATAAAGTATTAAAACAAAACATCTTAAGCACAAAATTGTTTTTGTCCATGTTATTTACCAATATATTTTATTCTTTACAATATATTTTTAATATCAATTTTGCAATCATAAAGAGTTAATAGAAGTTTCATTTATTAATAGCATTTATTTTGATTTGATTTGTAGGTTTATTTTTTTAACATTAGAGTGATACTTACAAGTGACAAATGAATTAAATTTTCTATGAATTGATCAAGATTCATAATTTTTTTAGTCATTTAATGTTTTTATATTGTACTTGTTTTCTCTTTAATATTAAAGTACTATTAAAATGTAGTTTTTGAAAGTGTTTTTTGTATTTACTTTAACTGTTTTTACCTGCGTTTAGGTACAAATTAGACATGCTTAAGGGCTAGGCTACTTGCCCAAGCCTAAAGGTCCACATGATATTTTGGATGGTTTAAACAAAAATATTCTGCTTGAAAAATGAATGGGCCTAACCTTGGCTTCAACTACCGATTCCAAGGCCGAGTCTAACCCAGCCTATTTTACCATTACTTAATATATAGTAATTTTATATTTTATGAAATTTTTATCATACGTGATTTTATAATATATGTTACATTAAACATATGAAATATTATAGTGTAAACATTAAAAACAAGGTTAAATTATTTATCTTTTTAAACTTAGTAAAAGAAAATTGTTAAATTAATTTAAATTTTTAAAATATATATTTTAAAAAATTAATTATAAAAAATTAATTTGGGTGGATTTAAACGAACTTGGATTGTCCATTTATAAATGTGCGAGTTTAGGCAAAATTAGAGGTCCATATTGGCTTGGCTTGGGCAAGTATATTTGATATTAATATCGTGCTTAGGCTCGGCTTGACCTATGAACACCCATAGGTATAGATGTTGTTGATAATATATATTAATTTTGAAGCTTTTTTGTTTTTGTTATGTTATCCTTATATTCTCTTCTACGTGTTGCTAGTCTAAGCTTAACATATGATTTCTTTTCCTTCATTTTTGATATGATATTATCTATTATAACTTTCATATTTTTTAATTTACCTTATTACTTTGTTGTACTATTATCTGATTTTAATTATTATTACTTGAAATAATAATAATACAATAAGATTAATATTTGAAAAAGTACTTAAAATTTTATTAGTAAAATATATAAACTCTCAATATTCAATGTGTTTAACTAATTAAATTAAAAAATAATAATAAATGGATGATACCTTATTGATAATATTTTTAAAATTTATGATATGAATTACTTTTTGATAAATTATTACTTCATTATATATAAAATATAAATTAAATTTTTAATATTTAATTAAATTAGTAAAAAAATATTAAAATAAAATTAATAATTGAAGCTCTTTTCTCATGGGTATTTGAGCTTTTATAGTGAAAAGCTCAAATACCCATGAGAAAAAGACCAAATGCCTCCGTTCTTTCATGTTAAATTATATTATTATCATTTTGAAATGAATAATATTATTTTAATGTTATATTTTGTACTAGATATATAAATTTATATGGTCTTTTGTTGAGAAATTAAATGTAATAAAAATCAAATAAGAAAAATAATTATTTATTAGCTAAAATTAATTTTTATTTTTTCTTAAAAATTAAATTTTTTATTTATTATATTTAGTTTAATAAAATTAAATATATAAACTAAATATAAAAATAATTCATATACTTCGTTTATAAATAAACATAAAAGAAAATTGCTTATTCAACTTTTTAATATCATGTACTCAGTAATTTAAGCACTTAAAATGCTCAAACAATATCTTTTCAGGTCACCTTTTAAAAACACCTTTTTCGAACTAAATTTTTTGCACCGCAGCAAGCTAAACTAGGCCTATGCCAGTCACAAGTGCAATCTTTTAATGTCAAACATATCTCCACCATATACCCTTTCTTGCATAATTTTTAATATTCGAACCAAAAAATTATCAAAATAAATCATCTAAATGAACAAAATTCAAATTGAATAACATCTAATATCTTATTATTTATTGTCCTTCCAGGCATGAGTGCTCTATTGAAAAACAATAATTGCTTGACCTCATATACTGCAAAAAGGCTTATCAGCCAATACAAGATCCATGAATTCACTTTTTCATTTTCCATTCCCTTTAAACGTTAAGTATTTTTCTTTCTTTCACGTAATCACGATTTACGGTATCTTCTAGGAAAAAGATTTATCAAAAACAATTACAAAATTCTCGTCGCCTTTTCATATCTTAGGCCATTTCTTCGTCTAAAACTATTGACATCAAATCTTATATAATTTCCGAAAATTTCAAGAACTTATTTGTTTCATTTTTACCAATGCCTTAAAAACCAAAGTATAAAACTATTTCATCTATATCTATTAAAACAGAGTAATTGAACAGGTCAAATTTAGATTTCATCAATTTCAATTAAATATTTTACACTAATATTCTAATTGTACATAACTACTAGATATATTGACGAACATGTAACACCCATCTGGCTCAATTCTGCAAGAAAGTTAAAAAGCTATGTAAATAAATTGTCGAATTTTCCTTATCCGTCTTCTCTTTTGGATAATAAATGTTACTGTTATGTAATTTTACATCATCAATTTGTGCAAAAAGGGAAAGGACAGAAGGGGACGTCGTTGAAAAAGGTCAATTTCCCTATGAGGACCCGATCGGCGTGCCGTTAGGCATTGTGTTTTGAGGACTTGACTTGATCTCAACCCAGTCAGCACACTTTTATTTAATTTGGTTGTTTTTCTCTTCTTCTTTTTTTTTCCGGCAAGGCCCACTAGGGCATCAATTTCTTTTGAATCAGTTTTCCTTCTTTTCTCACTCGGTCATATTGAAGGGAAAAAGAAAAAGTATATCCACCCAACAAAGAAAAATGAGAATGATTGTATATTCGACAATTGATGAGCTGGCCTTTTTATAACAAGTGGTAATTAGACGGATTCAAGGTCATATTATATGATTATATTTAATTATAATATATTAAGATATAGAAAACTAAAACTTTAAAAGAAGATGATACAAAAAAATATCTCTCACAATAAAATACAAAGAAAACAATATAGAAATAAATTATTAATAGTATTATTATATTCTTGACAATATTCTTCTTTATAAAGTATTAATACAAAACATCTTAAGCGCAAAGTTATTTTTTGTGTATGTTATTTACCAATATATTTTATTCTTTACAATATACTTTTCATATTAATTTTGCAATGATAAAGAGTTATTAAAAGTTTTATTCATTATAATATTTATAGTTTGTAGGTTTGAATTTTTTATCACTGGGATGATACTATAAGCAATAATGAATTAAAGTTTTTATAAATTGATCAAGATTCATAATTTTCTTTGATCATTTTGTCCTTATATTGCACTTATCTTCTCTTTATCATTAAAGTACTATTGAATGTAGTTTATGAAAATGTTTTTTTGTACCTTAACTTTTTTTACCAGTGGTTGGATACAAATTAAACCTACTTAAGGGCCAGGCTACCTGCCCAATCTTGAAGATTCGCCTGATATTTGAGAAGGTTTGAATAAAAATATTAGGCCTAAAAAATAGGCTTTGGCAAAAAAATTAGGCTCAATTTAAGAATGGGCCTAGCCTTAACTCCAACGTCCAAGGCCGAGCCTGGCCTGACCTAGTTTACTATTATAAAATTTATGTTAATTTTATATTTTATATATTATATAATTATTATCATATAAAATATAACTATGTGTAATATTAAAATGTTAACATAAAAAGTAGGTTAAATTATATATATTTCTAAACTTCGTAAAAGAAAATTATTAAAGTAATAAATAAATTATAGAGAACAAAACAACGGTGGATGTTAACTGGCTTGAACTATTCATTTACAAATATGTGTGTGTTTGGGCAAAATTAGAGATCCATGTTGGCCTGGCTTAGGCAAGCATAATTGATGTTAATATTGTGCTCAAGCCTGGCTTGACCTATGAGCAACCTAAGGTACAGATGTTGCTTGATAATATATACTAATCATTAAGCAATTTTGCTTTTGTTATGTTACTCATATTCTCTTCTAGATGTTGCCAGGCTAAGTCTAAAATATAATTTTTTTTTCATTTTTGATATTATGGCTTCCACATTTTTATAATTTACCTTATTACTTTATTGTACTATTATCTTACTCTAATTATCATTACTTGAAATAAAAATAATACAATAAGAATAATATTAAAAGAAGCACTTAAAATTTCACTATAAAATATATAAACTCTTAATATTCAATGTGTTTAACTAATTAAATTAAAGAAAATGTGATAAATGGATAATATACCCTATTAACAATATTTTCAAAACTCATGACATGATTTACGTTTTGATAAATTATTATTTCATCATATATAAAATATAAATTAATTTTTTAATATTTAATTAAATTATTAAAAGAATATTAAAATAAAATAAAATTTAAAATTTTGGCTTTATACAAAATTATTTAATTATAATTTTATCATTTTTATTTTTAGTATTAAATTCGAATTCGGGTTCGAGTCAATCTCAGGTTTAGGTTCTTTAAGGGGTTTATTCAAGTTTGTGTTTTTTTGAGTTAGGCTACTTCGAGTTTGGGTGCAAGTTTTCTTAAGTTTAGGTTTTTGACTTTTTGGTCAAATTGGGTTCAGTTCAAGCTCAAGCTCAAGTTTTTTCGAGCAAATTAGGGTTTGGGTTTATTTTGTCACCTTTACTTAGATTAGAGTCTCATTGATGACTTATTATTATTCATTTGTGTTCCTAGACAAGTATTTTTAATTTTTTATGTTTTTCATATATTTAATGTTGGAGATTTGTTACACACTAACTCTTTTGGATAAGATTAGATGATTAATTTTCTGTTGTTGAATTGTCACAAATTTGATAGTTAAAAGTAAGTGACAAAGATTGAAGCATAGACTAAGTGACCCTCTTAAGATGACAAGAACTAGTGCACAGAGGTTATATTGCACACTATCCTTAAGATACAATAAATCTAATCACCAACCTATTATCTACTTAACCTAAATTGAAAATCAATTTAGATTTTGGGAAAATTTTATTAGTTGTAGATTACTTGGTAGTTAAGTTTATTTAATAAATAAATATTCTTTCAAAAAAGAAATCATAGTGAATAAAACTTTTTGATGACCTTAGAATTAATGAGAGATGTAAACCTTGTGAGATCTCATTATGGGAGGAGGGTTGGTAGCCTTCTTCATGTAAAAGCTATGAGTTATTTGTTAAAAGATTTATAGGTTTAAAGTATAAAAACTATGAGTTGTTTATTGGAGTGTTGTAACTTTATCCATGCAAATGTTATAAGTTTTTTAAAGAGAGTTTGTAGCTTTATCCATGCAAAATTTACTAGTTGTCTATGAAGAGTATTTGTAACTTTATTCATGCAAAAGTTATAAGTTATTTTGTGAGGAAAGTTTGTAGCTTTATCTTGCAAAAGCTATAAGTTTCATTATTGATATTAATTTTACTCTTTTAGCATCATGGACGTAGGTTAAAGGGGGTTCAATCATGTTAAAATTTATGATTTTTTATTTACTTCTTGTTCAGTGCTTGTTTTGGATCATTGTGCTATTCCCAATATTTAGTATCAAAGCCATGCAAGAAGAGGTTTGGCAATTATTTAGTTTTGATAAGAAATTTATTATTGTGGATTGTGATTATTAGATAGTAGACATGCAAGAAGAGGTCTGGTTCATAGGTGGAGCTATGTAATAATTCCCAAGTTGATTTAGTGGTACAACTTAAGTTAATGTTGCTAACTGATGCTCTCTAGAGGCAGACGATAATCAGAGATAATTCCTATTGAGAAGAAAAATTCAAGACTATTTCAATCGTGAAGAATTGAAAGCAGTATTGGTGGAATTTGTATCAATGTGGATATTGTTATTCATTTGACCTAAATTCAAATAGGAAACCAATTTAGATTCTAGTAAAATTATGTAGATTCCTTGGCAGTTAAGTTTATTTATTGAGCAAATAATTTTTAACATGAAAGAAATCCTAGTGTATAAGAATTCTTGGGGATCAAATAATTATCTCTATAAATATAAAAGAGGTCTTGACCTTTATAAACCTTCTGGAATCTCATGGTGGGATAAAAGTATATAGCTTTCTCCCTGTAAAAGTTATGAGTTATTTGTTAAAGGATTTGTACTTTATTCGTACAAAAGCTATTGGTTATTTTTATAAGAGTTTATAATTTAATTCATAACCTAATTTGTGAGGGTGTTTTGTAGCTTTATTCATACAAAAAGCTACAAGTTTGATTAGTGATGTCTTTACCATTTTAAAATTATGAATGTAGGCTAAAGGAGCCGAACTATGTTAGAATTTCTTCTTTTATATTTTTTTTATTGTTGAGTGCTTGTTCTTGGTCGCCACACTATTCCTAACGCCACCAATTATATATGTTGTTAAGCTA
>JBBYHM010003662.1:0-12165 GCA_038381775.1 Adansonia rubrostipa | reverse complement strand
TAAATATCTATATATAATTATTTCCTTTTATTTCTAGGGGCCTATATCATGATTATTATTCTTTATTTTTCGTACCTAGGGATTGAGTTGTCGAGATGAATTGCTCACCCAACTTCTCTGAATAGTCGTTATGAAATGAATATTTTTTTTGAGTCGCCACCAATCTGTTTTGACCAGGTGAGATTGGACACCTACCAGAGTTTATATTTTAAGGATTACAAAACCCATAAAAACAAACTCCGAGGTCTGCGCTTGTACTAGAAATCGCATAAAAGGGTTTGGGAGTCGGTTACAATCATAAGTAAGGATCGACCTTCTCGTAATGCCCGATAATCGGCACCTCATTAATCGTGTGTTAACTTAAATTTTGATTTTTATTTGGTTTCAATATTTGATATTTAATTATAATTCCCATAATATTTCATTATCAAAATTTGTTATTCCGAGAGAGTCGGGTTTTACTGCTTTTAGAAATCACGAAATTATTCGTATCCTTCTAGGGAACCAAGTGGGCACAAATTCTCTACCGTATCCCACTGGAGAACCATGCAAAATATGAAAGGTTTTATTTTTCTGAAATACAAAAAATCCCAACTTCCTATTTGAAAAGGATATCTCGCTATTAAAATAATCCATAAAATTCCTCACATATGCTGGTAGAAATCCTACGAATTAATTTAATTAGGATACATTGCTTAATTTATAAAAATAATTATATTATGAAAAAATATAGATTTTATGACCTAAAAATGACCTAATATGATGAACCCATTCTTAATGTGCACTTTTGACATGAAAGTATCTTAGCAATCACATAGGACTTTGTTCTAAAACAAAATGACCAAAATACCTTTGAGGTATACTTTCGACAGGAAAGTATCCTAATAACCCTGAATGACATGAAAATGAATACGGAAGGTTGAACCTATCCTAAATGCACATCTTTAGCATAAAAGCACCACGATGACTACCTAAGACTTGGTTCTAGTGAGATTACCAAAATGCCCCTAAAGTATACTTTCAACGTGAAAGCATCCTAGTAATCCTAAAAGACATGAAAATGATTGTGGAAGGTTGAACCTATCCTAAATGCAAATATTTGGCATAAAAGCACCCCGATGACTACCTAAGACTTAATGTTAGCAAAATTACCATAATGCCCTTAAGGTATACCTTTGACGTGAAGGTATCCCGGTAATCCTAAAAGACATGAAGATGATTGTGGAAGGTTGAACTTATCCTAAATGCACATCTTTGGCATAAAAGCATCCCGATGACTACCTAAGACTCGGTTCTAGCAAAACTATCAAAATATCGCTAAGGTGTACCTTCGACGTAAAAGTATCCCGATACCTTAATGGACACTAGAATGATGAAAAGTAGATAAATTTAGTCTAAATGGAAAAGCTAAAAGTTTAAGCTTGACCTGAAATGCAAAATTTACAATCAAGCCCCTAAATTTTTAAAAATTACATTTTATATCCTTCAGAATACCGAAAAATATGAAAAGTTTTAAAAATTTCTATATCCCTATGGAAGTTCTAAAACTGGTCAAATGTTTGTTTTGCCCCCTTAAATATGAAAATTTGCTATTATGTCCCTACACTTATCTAAATTTTCATTTTAGCCTCTATATAATAAAATAACACAAAATCACAAAAATCACATGCAAACATATATGAAAAATCAGAAAAATACCAAAAAAGATTTGAACACACACTTTGGCCTTAAAAAAATATATTTTTAAAATTTATAAAATGATCCTTAAACTTCGTAAAATTATATTTTGACCCCTATATAATAAAATATCACAAAACATCACAACAAATCATCAAATCAGCTAAGAATTAGCCTAAAAATCATGGAAAAAAACTCTACATGAAGGTTTGGCTAAGTACTTTTGGTCATAAAACACAATTTTTGCTTATTTTACAATTTAGTCCCTAAAATTGCAAAACGACCCCCTAAAGTGTTAAAAATGCCTAAATCATATTTGTAAACACACAACATCAATTTCCATACAGCCATGAAGCTCTCGACCAAGCAAGAATGGTTCTTAAAAATAATTCAATATTTTATAATTTAGTCCTTATGTTTATTAATATTGCAAAATGGCCTAAAAATTAAAAAAAACATAAAATTATCACAAAAATAAGCACAAAATTATCATCAAAGATTCCAATCAGATTTGGCCAAAGTGGAAATCATAAAATATATGCATACTTTGATAAAAAATCATGAAAACAAGTATAAATAATTATTATTAAACTTAAATAAAAGTAAAATCATAAAATAAATATACTAATATACTGATCAACATATTAATCATCAAAATAACATAAAAAAGTAATTTAAACATCAAAATAAAGACAACAAAACCAAAACCATAACAACAAGAATAATATTCTATGTAAAAAATTAACAAATAAAAATAAAAAAATTACAACAAATACAAAAGATTTATGTTATCATGTTTAGCCTTTCAACATGGATGAAAATCCATGAGCCCTAACATGATTGACTGCAAAAAAAAAAACAATCAAGAGTAAAAATTAAAAAAAAAAAAAGAAATTTGGTAAAAAACCTACATTTAAAGCTTGGGAAACATAAAAAAATTCAAGTAATTTAATTGATTTTAAGATTTTTGGCTTATGGAAGCCATTAACCTTCCATGAAAGCTTTTTCTCTTTTCTTTTTTAGATAGAGGATCAGCCAAATGATGAAGAAAAACCCCTTGTCGTTGGCCTCCCCCCATTCTACCATATTCCTTCTTTTTTTTCTTTTCTTTTCTTTTCTTTTGTTTTATATTAATTTGATTTGATGTTATTTGATTTTGATTTGATGTAAATTAATTTCCTTTTTCATTTAGTGGCTTGTGCCATCCAGGACATCATCTATTTCTAAAGATTTTGTAAGAAATTTATAATATTTGTAAAATTATATCGTAAAAATTATTTAGAAAGACTCAATTGTAAAAATTAAAAATTATGTCTTTAAAATAAAATTTCATATAATTAATTTAATTTAATCTAATAATAAAACAATTTTTTTAATTTACAAAAAAATGTTAAAAGGGACAAACTCATAAAATTTTACGAGAAAAACCTTTACTAAGAAAAATTATTTTATGTAAAAAAATGCAAAACTCGTAAATAAATTAAAATTTTCAAAACTGATTTAATATGATTTAACCAATAATATTTACAAAATTTTAAAAATTATAAACTCAGAAAAATTTTACCAAAAGAATTACGAGTAAAAAACTTTGTGTCTTAGTAATAGAGAAAATTCTAAAACTTAACAAATAAATTAAAATTTTTAAAACTGTTTTAATATGAATTAAATAATAATATTTAAAGAAATTTAAACTTAGAAACTCAAAAAAAATCTCACTGAAAAAATTTACGGAATGTAAAACCTGCATCTCAGTAACAAAAAAATTTTAAAACTCATAAAATAAATTATAATTTTCAAAATTGATTTAATATGAATTAAATAATAATATTTAAAAAAATTTAAAAATTAAAAACTTTAAAAAATCTCATTGAAAAAATTTACGTAGTATAAAACCCGTATATTGGTAACAGAAAAAAATTCTAAAACTCATAAAAAGTTGAATTTTTCAAAATGATTTAATATAGATTAAAAAATATTTAAATAATTTTAAAAATTATAAACTAAGAAAAAATTTTAAAAAAATTTGCGAAGTAGAAAACTTCGTATTTTGAAAATAAAAGAATTTCAAAAGAATAATAAAAACTGATAAAATAAAAGAAATTTTCCTAAACTAATTTAATATGAATTAAAAAATAATATTTGAGGAATTAAAAAAATAAAATTAGAAAAATCTTTCCGAAAAAATTTATGGAATAGAAAACTCCGTATTTCGAAAACAAAAAAAATTCTAAAATTCATAACAAATAAATGAATTTTGAAAAACTGATTTAATGGTAGTTGAATGTGAATATTTAAAGAATTTTAAAATTCAAAACTCAAGAAAATTACACACCAAAAATTTTACAGATAATAAAAAGCTCATATTTTAGATCCGAAAAAATTTTCAAAAAATACATTAAAAATTATATAAATGGATTAAATAAAATATATTATTCAAAATATTAATTTATGAAAAGATAAAGAAGAAAATCCAAAATTCAAAATTTGAAATAATTTTATCAGAAAAATTTCATGAGTGCAATACTCGCGATAATATGAAAAAAATTCAAAATTAATTACAAAAATGAGCAACTTGACACCTTGTGGTATAAAATGCCACAAGAATCTTTTTCATTGGACATTTCTAATTTTTCGGAGTGCATATCAGCATAAATACCATATAGTTATCGGTAAAAATATACGAAGGTCAATTTCCCAAATTTAACAAAAAATTCTTAAAAAATTCCTAAAAATGAAAAATTTGACTATGATATCATCCGCAAAAGTAGATTTTCAAAATTTTGGCAAGAAAATATTAAAAATAATTTTTTCTTAAATATTCATCCTTTATATCCAAAATGAGAGATCAAAATATGACATTTTTGTCTCATGAACTTACGGTTATTTAAATTATGAATAAAAAGGTCTTGAAAATGTCTTGCTCATCTAAAAAAGATCGTTCTCAATAAGGATGGCTATTACGTTCTCGATCTCGGATATTCAGGATTATTGAAAAAGAGACTCGAACAAAATTAGGCGTCTACAACTGCCTCTCTTTGATCGTTGCTCAGAGTCAGGAACAGGGCAAAGACCAAATAGACATAATTTCATTTAGGTCATTAGGTTTTGAAAAATAAACTAAACAAAAAATGAAAATAAAAGCAAGCTAGCCCTAAGGAAAAATTTTAAATTAAACTGTGACTAGGCCGAGACCTAAGTCACAAGTAGCTTAGTGAGACAAAACCATGCTAGTCAACAAACAAAAGAAGCTGATTGGGATAAAACCCTACTACTCAATAGACGTAAGGGGTTGACCGAGGCAAAACCTACAGGTCAACAAAGATAAGGTTGACTGAGATAAAATCTATGAGTTAATAAAAATAAAAGGTTAATCGGGATAAAACCAACAAGTCAACAAATAAAAAGAGTTGACTGGGATGAAACTTACAAGTCAACAATGAAAAGGGTTAACTGGGGTAAAACCGTCAAGTCACCAAAGATAAGTGTTGATTGGATGAAACCTATAAGTAATAAATGAAAAGAGTTGACCGAGATAAAACCTACAAGTCAATATATAAAAAAAGATGACCGGGATAAAACTGACAACTCAACAAAGGTACAGGTTGACTGAGATGAAACTTATAAGCCAACATATAAAAGAGGTTGATTGAGATAAAATCGATAAGTCAACAAAGGTAAGGGTTGACTAGGATGAAACCTATAATTCAATAAAGGTAAAGGTTGACTGGGATGAAACTTATAGTCAATAAATGAAAGGGTTAGCCGGGACAAAATCAACAAATCAACATAGGTAAAGGGTTGACCGTGATAAAATTAACAAAGTCAATCAAGGGTTGATCGAGACAAAATCAAAAAGTCAACAAAGATAAAATATTAACCAGATAAAACCAACAAAGTTAACAAAGATAAAAAGTTGATTAGGATAAAACCAACAACTCAATGAGTAAAAGGGTTGACTAGGATAAAACCGATAAGTCAATAGGAAAAAAAAGGTTGATTTGGACAAAGCCAGCAAGTCAACAAGTATAAAAGTTTGATTGGGATAAATCTGACAAGTCAATAGGGATGCAGGGTTGACTGACAAAGCCGACAATTCAATAGAGAGAAAAGGTTGAGTGGGAAAAAGCTGACAAGTTAGTAGGGATAAAAGGGTTAACTAGGACAAAGTCTATAAGTCAACAGGGAAAAAAAGGTTAATTGGGACAAAGTAAATAAGTTAACAAGGATAAAAAGGTTGACTGGGAAAAAACCGACAAGTCAGCGAGAGAAAAGGTTGACAGGGATAAAGCCAACATGTCAACAAGGGTAAAAAGTTAATTAGGACAAACTGATAAGTTAACAGGATAAAAGGGTTGATCAGGACAAAGCTGACAAGCCAACAGGGATAAAAGGGTTGATCGGGATGAAGCCAACAAGTCAATAAAGAGAAATGGTTGACTGGGACAAAGTTAACAAGTCAATAGGGATAAAAAGGTTGATTAGGACAAAGCTGAGAAGTTAACAAAGATAAATAGGGTTGACTGAGACAAAGCTGACAAGTCAACAAATAGAAAAAAGTTAACTATGACAAAGCTAACAAGTTAATAGAGATAAACGGGGTTAACTGGGATAAAGTTGACAAGTTAATAGGGATAAAAAGGTTGACCAAGATAAAGTTAACAAGTCAATGAAGATAAAAAGGTTAACTGGGACAAAGCCGACAAGTCAACAAATGAAAAGGGTTTAGGATAGCATTTGATGTTTGATCAATTTGAAAAGATAAAAGACTTACCTTTCAATTTTGAGGCAATAAGCATGATTGTTGCTCTCCTTCTGCATCACGATTACTTTTTTTGTAAATTATTAGATGCAAATACATGCATAGTGCATATGATGACTTAACTATATTAAGGGCATTTTTGAATATATTTTCAGAGATATCTTTTTCTTTTGAAAGTGTGCTTTTACTTAGAATTAAATGCATTTTTTGAAAATATTGTAAACAATTTAGTAATTTTCCTTAGGTAAGAGAGTCAGCATGAACTTTAATTTAAAGGTGTTTTCATAAGATGTTGTGGATATTTCCTGTCTTTTGTCAAAAGAAACCCGTGGCTAAACTTGAAGTTGAAGGCTTATTCCCATACTTGGAGTTAAAGGTTTAAATCATTAATTGGTTATCACATGTTGTCCTATTAAATCCTTCTTCTAATATTTATTTAGGGATCTACGAATTATTCAATTTTTCCTGAAAGATCATCAAATATCATATTAGTGTTTATCAACTTAATAATACAACCTTATTAATTACATAAATATGTGCTCGAGGCATGCTTACAAACTTCTATTGAAATCATGAAAAATATCATGACTTATCAAAATTTAAGGATTTTAAGAATGAGATCACTTTCTCATTAACCTAAGGTAAAAGTTTACTTGCTCAAAATCTATGAAAATTCTAAAACTATTTTGACCATGGATTTTCCAATATCAAGGAGAATGAAATGCTATCTTTTTCATGATGTTTAAACTTTCTTATGATTGATGAACAACATTTGGGACCTTTCTAAATGAGATGAAAAAATGAATTTAAAAGGACAAATAGGGTGGCACTAGCAAAAATTTATCTTAAAGAAATTGATATGACAAAGTCAAGGTTTACCAAGACCAAGTTCAAATTGATGTTCGTTTAAAGATTTCCTTGAAAGACAAACAATCAAGTTATAACATCCTTTTAATCTTTAAATACAATATCCTGATAGGTGTTAAACTAATCCTAGTAAACACCAAGACTCAAAGGATTGATCTTGGTAAGCATCAATTCTCAAGGTTAGGTACAAAGTTTTAAAAGTTTATTTGGAAAAGAATCAATGTCAGGGCATTTGACTCAACCTTTTATTGAGGTAATGAAATTTTCAAAGGTTTAAGGTTATTTTTGAATTATGATGGTAGGTTTTCTCTGATTGGTGACTATCTTTATTGATTTAAGAGCAATTCTTTGGCCTTTAAGCCTGCCCAATCATATTATTAAAGACTCAAAAATCATTCAAAAAGATGAAATTTTAAAAAGCTTCCTAAGAATAGCCTAACAGCCTAGATAGCTATGTCTGATCAAAATAGACTTTGTTAGGTACATAATGTAGGCCATGGTTCAAGGCTTAGAAAGAAAAAGATACATTGGCCTAAATAAAGTGTTTAAGGGTAATTGAATCAAGGATTGGTTCTTTTCAGAAAGAGTTAATTTTGGCATGTCTTTCAAGATGAACAAAATTTTTTTCTTCTATAACTTTTATTTTCTTCATTTTTCTTTATTTCTCATTTTTTCTTTCTTCAAAACTTCCATCGTTCTTTATTCTAAAAGAACTTCAAATTTTCTTTATTCTTCATTTGGAATATTTGAACTTAAAATTCAAACTTTCTTCTTTCTTTAAAATTTACTTTATGACGTCTGATTTGTTCTTCTCGTAACCTTATAATGGAATTTGCCCCTTTAAATCTTGAAGCTTTGCTTCACTTGCCCTTCAGTGTAGAGGGTGATCCTTGATTAGGGTTTAGAAAAAGAAAATAAACTATCAGACTCAAATGGGGCTACAAAGGGAATAATTTTCTATATTTAAGAAAAGATAGAGAAAAAAGGCCATTTTTCACTTCAAAAATAGCCATTTGAACTGGTCAAGCATTTAGCTAGAAACAAGGTTATTTTTTTTCAAATCCATTTTGATTACTTCAATAACATGATGTTGCACTCAATAAAGGCTTAAGATATGCCTTTCAATATGATTAGCTTCATAGCCACCAATGATTGGTTGAGCCTCTAAGAAAAAATATCAGATTGGCTTAAAAAAGATCTCGGATCTCATATCTTATGTATCAAAAATTGATTTGAAAAGGCTTTGTCCAAAAGGAAAAGGAGATTTTGGCTTATGTTCATTCTTATTCTTATTGAATTGAGGATTTGGAAGAGTTTCACAAAAATTATGGCAAAAGATTATCAAAATAAGAGAAGTCTCACAATTACTCTCATTATTTTAATCCATGTCAAACTATCGATATCTGAATCTTTTAAGAACATAACGTATTTGTTTGACCTTCA
Source organism: Adansonia rubrostipa (assembly GCA_038381775.1). Lineage (NCBI taxonomy): Eukaryota > Viridiplantae > Streptophyta > Magnoliopsida > Malvales > Malvaceae > Adansonia > Adansonia rubrostipa. The sequence goes on along the minus strand of JBBYHM010003662.1, from coordinate 3,419 downwards.
AGGAATCCATAGAAAAAAACATTTGGGTGTGGAAAGTTTATAGTGGTGAAAGGTTTATAACTGAATGTTTGGGAGAATTATATACGTAGAAGTGAATGACCATCCTGGGAGAGCTCAAACTAATAGTGATCACCTACTAAAGAAAAATTTTCCAAAATGTTCTCATTATCCTAATTATTGGAAATCATTATAAACAAAATTCATGTTTAGTGAAGTTTGCATACTATTTACAAATCAAAATTCATTTCATAAAAAATGTTCAAAATTTTGAAGTCGAGATAGAAATTACCTCTGATTGGCATACTACCAAAAGGCCGATGAACTTTAGACCAATCATCGCTGATAAACATCCTCTAACTTCAAAATTTTGCTAAATTGACATCCCTGAGGGCCCAGTTGTAAATTAGCTAGTGGAACAGCAAAAAGTGTACCAAACTTTAAGTTTTCAAGCTTGAAAATTCCACAAGATGGTGGTTATTTCCTGTCATCTCAATCATGCCATGAGCACAACCATTATATGAGACTTGATTCTTTAATAGATTCTTTGCCAATAAAGATGAATCCGAAAGCTCATGCATGGCAAAGAATCATCCAAGTAATTGAAATTGGAATTTACAGCAGCCTTTGATCTTCTACCAACCATGCTGATACTCTAAATTATTTTCACATTAAATAGTACGCATTTGTTGATGGAAACCTTAGACAAAAAGTGTTGCAACCTGTGCTCGAATTGTACCACCTTGGGTAGGGAGTTTTCCAAGTTTTGTTGGAATGGTAGAGATCATCTGATTCTATTGAGGTCACTTAACAATGAAAAGCTAGGGCTGAGGACACTGTCCGAATGGATTTCCTTGTTTTCTCGACTTCTTAGGGTCCTATTAGCTATGATAGAATTATTTTCTTGTCTCACATATGCTACGTGTTGCCTTTCGGTCAGTATGAAAATGTATTATGGGACTAAATTCGATATACTGAACATCATAAAGTGGTTGCGTTTTACCTTGCACTTCCCCAGATCCTCGGCAAAATTGTTGTTATGATATGAAACTATTTGTAATAATAACAATTTTTTAGTTATGGTTTTTCTTTTGTAGGACCTCTCATTCTTGCTAAAGTCAAGGAACATAATTCTATTTTTATGCAATGATATTTACATTTGCCCCTTATGAAAATGAACCAATATTATTGTCTATTGACTATATATCTTAAATGTTAAAGAATTGTCTTTAAGCTTGTATTTCCCCGCATTCCTGACAGAAGTATAAATAATATTTTATTAGGTGCAAATGGACTTGCTTGTTTCAAGAAACTTCATCGAGCTTGCAGTTTATGATGTCTTGCATTTCATGATTGTGTTACTTTGCCTTTAAAAAATGAAAAAAAGGAACTTAAATCAGTATGCATGAATACATATATCTTGCCAACATTTATCTTTATTATTATCCCTGTATATATGTCAATAAATGAAAAAAATGTACGAATAAACAAAATGAATAAACAAATATATAATGAGTGAATACGATGTGATTCAACAGACTTAAAATTATTGTAGAAAGAGGAATCTGAGGAATTTGAGTCATGACTCAACAACATTGTACCACTTACCAAAATTTTTTACCTTATCCACTGATTGTGGTTATACTTAGTCATATTTACAAAATTCGACAGCAAAGTTGCAAAAAGAATTTGTCTTGTAAAAATTACATTTTCCTAACTATGCTGTGTTTTTAAAGGAAGAACTGTAATCATTCATTTTTTAATGCTATATTCACAGAATCTATCAAGTAGCCCAAAAAGCTATCTTCATAATCATTTGATTTCCCCTGTATTCTAATACTTCCAATATGTGATCTTTTTCTTTCATGTAAACCTTCAACCATTTTTATCAGTCTATTGAGCAGATTTTCCATTCCATGGACTTTATGGTTGAACTTTTCTTAGATGAACGTGAATGTATTGACCTTTGTCTCTGAATTATCACCCATCTCTTGATTCTTGAAATACAATAAATAAAAAGAATTAATACACTATGGAAATTATGAATGCATGAACATATAAGAATGTGAACTTTGTAGGTGCATGAATGAATTTAGAAGTTTCCATGCGATATATATAAATGTGATGCCAAGAAAAAAAAAACTCTTTCATAATATAACAAATTAATAAAACTAAAATATGTCATAATAAAACAACATACAATTAATAATATAAAGAAACTAAAATCATAACAGTAAAGGGTTAGAAGCATTCCCCCATATGTACCTAATTTTCTATCCTCTAGAACTAGGTATGGCTCTAACTAGGTGAGTCTCCTATAGCTCATTACATGAGGTTTGGGTTAGACATCTAAATAGGTTCTCGAATTATTCCCTAAGTTTGAGAAGAACTGATAAGGTACCCTAATCATTACCCATCGTGGTTTAATGTCGGAAAGGGTTCAATTCAAGTGGTAGTATCTTCCATGCCGATAATGAGGCTAACACCCCAGGCAGGTGTAGGAATTTACACCCGGTAGGCTTTTCACTGGCCTAGACAGAGGCTAACACCCCAGAAGGCAAAGCTACTTCATCCCTCCTAAAATATTGGGTACTTATGCCCCTTTCGTATATGTGGAAGAGAATTTAATGCATATGCATATGCACAATGTGTGCGGGAGAACAACTTACATTTTATGACTTAACACTTTCAAAATAGTAAAAACCCCTATTCTTAATTCCCCTGAAAAATAATGCTACAAAGGAAACAAAAGTGTTAGTGAAAAATATGAAGAATATATACTGAAATTTATAAGTAAAACATACAATAAAAAAATTATTTTGAAAATATCAGGAATTATAGTTAAATATTAGTTGAAACCAAATTAATCAAAATTTAGTTAACACGTAATTAATTGTAGGCCTGACTCTCTAGTTATCCCCAGTGGAATTGCCAAGCTGTTGTAATGTGGCTCGGATACGAATCCTAACCAGGCTGACTTAAAATGGAAAATGTATCCATTGTTTTTATATAAATGTCTATATATAATTATTTCCTTTTATTTTTAGGGGCCTATATCATGATTATTATTCTTTATTTTTCTTACCTAGGGATTGAGTTGTTGAGATGAATTACTTACCCGACTTTTCTGAATAGTCGTTATGAAATGACCATTTTTTTAGAGTCACCACCAATCTGTTTTGGCCAAGTGAGATTGGACACCTGCTAGAGTTTATATTTTAAGGATTACGAAACCCATAAAAACAAACTCCGAGGTCTGCGCTTATACCAAAAATCGCATAAAAGGGTTTGGGAGTTGGTTACAATCATAAGTAAGGATCGACCTTCTCATGATGCCCGATAATCGGTACCTCATTAATTGTGTGTTAACTTAAATTTTGATTTTTATTTGGTTCCAATATTTGATATTTAATTATAATTCC
>JBBYHM010003652.1:0-58705 GCA_038381775.1 Adansonia rubrostipa | reverse complement strand
TTCAAGTTTTCAAACTCCTTTGCTTCTTTTTCTCTTTGGCTTTCAGCTATGGAGCTTTCAAATAGTGCCATAACCATGTGAGTGGCATATATAAGTGGAGGGGTGATCAGGGTGTAAATGAGATACTTATATTTGTAAGAAAAAAAATTGAATTTTTGCTTAGTTATTGTCGGGTTCAAGCTTAGTTATTTGTATTTGTAAGTTAGAAAAAACTGAATTTTTGCTTATTTATTGTCAAGTAGTGAGATATCAAGGGACTGAATTCGAGTATTTTAATCTCTGAGCCGAATAGTTAGCGAGTCTAATTGAACTTTTTTTTAATATTTTTTTATTATTTTTAATTAATATTAAAAAATCTAAATTCAAATTCGAGTTGAGGCTGAAACATAAATAATTGAGTTTAAAGTAAAGCATAGAAATTGAGATCCTTTTTTTACTAGGTAAGCAAGGTTAATCAAATCCAATTGATCGAACCCAACTAATTTGGTATTTATTTTGAATCAAATTCAAACTTTAAAAATAAAATTTAATAAAGCTTAACTCAAGTTTTAAATTACAAATTTTAAATTCAAATTTAAATTAATTTTTTTTTTACCAGTTAAACTCGACTCGATTCAACTACGACCTTACGAGAGATGACCTTAGAGGGGGAAAGCAACTTTTTTTTTATGCCAATTTAATCTATAGCCCCTTCTATTAATTTCGTCTTAAATATAGTCAATCAAGAAAGCCAAAGTAAGAAAGGGAAGTTGAGTCCTAATTACTACTATATACTATTTATCTTCTCAATTACTCTTTTTCTTTTTGGGTCACATGTCGTAGCAGCTCATAATCAAAGATAAAAGCAATGACCCTTCACATTGTTGGGTCTCAACTTGTACCTCTTTTCGCTGTTTAAAAAATCGTCTAGAATCAGATTGGTTGATCAAATCAATAATCGTTGTCTAATCCGATTTAATAGATGTCTAAAAACTGGAAGTTTAAAGAACTGCTTAAAAATCGGTTGAACCATTAAAAAATTAAAAAATTAAAAAATTCTGATTTTAGTTTATTTTTAATATTTTATTTTAAAAGTTTATTTTATTTAATGAGAATTGAACTTTTAACCCATTAGATCTCTATTAAAGATTATATCATTTAGCAAAATGTATATTATTTTTTAAATATTTTCTATATTAAATACTTATTGAATATTAAAATTATTTATTTAAATTTAAATTTTTTAATTAAACAATTACGTGCAACCAATTAGACCAAATCAAGTGGTGACTCGATGGTCTCACTAGTTTTACCTCTGATCTAGTTTTTTACACATCGCTATTTCTTTTCCGCCTCTAAATTGCAATGTGAATAATTTTAAAAAATTGGATAGTCAACTATATTTGATTTGTATTTTTAGATTTGGATGTTACCAATTTGGATAATATATGGATTCAAATATTAGATTTACTATCCCCAACGGATTCAAATAAGAATCCTTAGATATCCATCATCCAAATTTGCTTTAATTTTGGTTTGGAGTGTTGGATATTTAAATTCATTATCCAAGTCTAATTTTGCTTATATGGATGACAATTTTGGATATCCTAATCCATTTACATATAAATTCTCATTTAGTTTTATAATTTTATATCTTAAAAATTCATTTAATAAATTTGGATATTTACTGAATTCAAATATCGAATAAAATATTACTATTTTAATATGGATTGAGACAATAATGTTCGAATAGTACATGACTAATAAACAGATTCAAATTCAAATTTTAGATAGATTATGGATTCATCTTGATTCAGCTGATCAACTTAGCTCAACTATACCCCTACGCAAAAGCAAAAGTGTTCATAAATTGAGTCAAGTTTGATTAATATTTTTTTAGGGTTTTGCTCAAGGATCAGTCAATTTACTTATTGAAATCAATTGACTGGTCAAAATAATATTGAAGCATAAAAATACTTTAATTTTAATATTTTAAATTATTTTATAATTATATTTAAATAAAATAAAATTTTATTAATAAAATAATAATTTAAGCTAAACTCAAACATAAAAAATTACTTGTTTAAAGCCGAACTTGGTTGGACCTAGTTGTCAAGTCCAGATAAAAATGACAATCCATAAACATATCTAAATTGTGATAATTTTTAATTAAAAAACCTCAGTTTTTTCATAAAAGTTTTTGTTTTACTTATCTAAGTTTTGCATTGCAATATTTTTTAAAAAAAAATTTCATGCATAAAGAATAATTCCTCAATTATTGATAACAATTAATAGATTGATATTTTTCTTATATTTTTTTCCTTGATAGCAGGCATTTTCTTAAAACTAATAAAAAATACATCAAAAGAACACTTTTTTTTTAAAATGATTTGTTTTTTTCATAATAAATGCTTCGATGTTTTCAATTGAATTTTAGTTTGCTTGTTTACTGGGCTGGCTCAAACCCTAGCTGTGTGTAGCATAAGCTAAACAACAAACTTGTTACTATATTATAGTTTGATATTGAAAATATAATTTTATTGATATTTATTATTAAATAAATATATATAAGATTAACGGTAAATTTATTATTGTACTTTAATTCAATATTGAATTTCACCTATTTACTTTAGTTCGATTGAATTTAGTAGTTTTGATTTTTTATTGAATTTTATCACTTAACATTAATTTTAAATGGTTCAAAGACAAATTTTAATAAAAATAATTTTTGTCACAAATTAAATTTTGATAATTAATAAATAAATTAATAATAAAAATATTTTAAAAATAGCATAGAAATGTATTTTATAAAAAACTAAACTTAGTTTTTTTTATCTTTCTTTTTTTTTCCAAAACTTTTTTCTTAAATAAAAATTCAATGTTAATTTTTAATTTTTTAATATTTTATAAATTAGTTAGTTTTGTTAATTATTCAAAATGTTTGAAAGAATTTTTTTGTAAAATTTTATCTTTAAATCATCTGAAATCAATGTTGAGTTTCGAAATTCAAACAAAAATCAAATTGAGTGACAAAATTCAATTAAAAATCAAGGTTGAATTTTAAAATTCAATCAAATAAAAGTAAAGTAGCAAATTTGCCTAATCTCAAAGTATGATAAAAAAATATCAATTAAAATAAAGTGTAGTGATAGATTTATCTTTTAATCTTTTTCTTATCGATATATAAAGTTGAATTTTGAACAATAAATTAATATACATATCAATAAATATTATTTTTTAGTTAGTATTTATTTGATTTCATATATAAAAAACAACTTATTTATGTTTTATTTTTTTAACAAATTAGATTAAATAAAAGGCATAATATGAAAAGTTATCATATTGATTTCAATATCTGTAAGTATAATTGTTTTTAACAAATTAGTATTAATAAAGTAAAATAGTAAATGTTAGAATATTAACTTTATTGTTTTCATTTTTCTACTTGCCATGATCATTGAAATTAAGAGTCAAACGCTTAACGAATAGAAAAAATATTTAAAAATAAAATTATATAAATCAACTTCTCAAAATTTTCATTGCCTCCCAATAAATTTAATTAAAATGATAAAAGAAAGAATATATATATATATATATATATATATATATATAAACTTGTATTCTAAACAATGAATATGCTCATTGATGATTAAGTATTTTAGGCTTCTAAAGGTAAATATAAATAAAAAATATTTTATCTTTTTTTTGAAAACTAATTTAAATAAAAAGAAAAATACACAAAACAATGTCATTTAAGTTCAAAAAATAATTACAGTGGAAATTATTTATTTATTAAGTAAATATTGCTTTAATAAATTATTATTAATAAAAATTAAAATATGAAAATTTAACATATTTAATATTTTCATATTGCATTAATTAATTATTTGAAAATAAATTTTAGAAAACATTCAAATAAAAATTTCAATATTTTTATCACTTAATTTAATTAAAATGAAAGGAAAGAGAAAATCTATATGGCATTGTCATATTAGTTATAATCTTTTCATATTTCATTAAGTAATAATTTAAAATAAATCATTTAAATATATAAAACAACTTCATTTGAGAAAACAAAATCACATTCTACTAACCAATTAATTTAATTAAAATGGTAGGAAGACTAAAAGGCATAAAACTTATTATATTAATTTCAATCCTTTTTATATTCCATATATTAATAGTGCACTTAATTTAATTAAAATGGTAAGAAATGAAAAGTCACAAAGGTTGAATCTAACCGAACAAATTCAAATAGTTCAATTTTTATGCGATTCGAGTTATAATTTTAAAAATAAAATTTAATCGAGTATGAAATAAATTTCAAGTGACGAATTTCGGATTGACCTCGAACTTGTTATTATTCCTTGAGAAATGAGATACAATTTCTAGTTTTACCAATCAAAACCAAATATGCTTCTTCAGATCCTTCTTTTATGCAAAGTTGTAAATACAGTGTTATTCCTCAATGAAAAACTTAAGTTTTGAAAAAATTATAAAAAAATAAAAAAATTAAATCTATAATATGTCTCATTTTTAAAATTACTCTTATCGTTTAATATATTTTATAAAATAAGTATAATCAAATTAATTTTATTTGTGAAATCTAAAAAATTGTAACCGATAATAAATAAAATAATTTCTCGTAAAAATATTTTTTTGGGTGTTTTTATTTCATTCATTTTGGCAGTTGGCAGAAACTTGAATTCATGAAATACTAACATATTATTAGGATCATTGAATGTTGATGAACAGAAATAAAATAATTGGCATTGTAAACATGGGAAACTTATAAGGGGAGAAAAAAAAAAAAATTTTTGAGGCAACAACCCAACAACCTATGCTGACTTTTGTATATTTCTGGTTAATTGTAAATTTTTGAGGTTTTTTTTAGTAGCAAAAAATTAATTACATGTGACTTTTTTGCCTAATTGTGAGATGTTAATATATTTTTAAACGACTTGATCGTACTTAAAGTATTTTACATTTATATAAATTTTATATATTAACAATTTATTTTATATAGATTTTGATATGTGTACGTATTCGTATTATTTTTATGTCATATTTTAAATTTTTTATATTATTTTTATATTGTATAATTATATCGTATCTAAAATTATTTAATCTAAAATTAATGAAGATCCAAAAATAAATATTGGGTTCCAAGAGCCAACAAAAGCAAAGTTGTGGGCAATTGAGTTTTACTAGACTTCTTTGCACATATTTATGGGAAATTATTTTATTTTTGCCAAACGAGGCTTAATCATTATTATTATTATTATATTGAGAAGAGGCTTAATTAATATTGTAGTCATAGGCAACGCCGAATTTAGATGGAATTACAGCAGCAAGCAAGCAACTACCCTAATACTTATTCACTTTTTTAAAATATAATAAATAACGATAATAATTAGCAAGGAACATATTTTTGTACTAAATTTAATAATGTACACATACGACATGACCAACCCCTTTTATTCATTTGCTTGTCAGTATATTTTCAGAAATAATTTGTCAGCATGGTTTAGGAAGAATTTAACGGTATTTTAAATAGTTACTCTACTTATGTGCCTTCTATATAAGGTAAAAGCCTCATAAAGGTAAAGAGTTATTCTCTCTGGCATTAGACTTTTTACTTTTTGTTTTAGTTACATTATCTTAATTTATGGGCAAGCATAAACTTAAACATCGGAGCATGTGTCGATGTATCAACCTGGGCACTCCTGACTATTTCTATGTTGCACGTCTCTCCATTAAAAGACCACAAACAACTTGGACGTCAACAATTGGTACCATCTGTGGAAAATGATAAGCCATATACTGATAACTTAAATTTTGTTGGGGTTTCAAAAGAGCAAACTTGTTCCCTGTTGACCAACTCTTAGGCCACCTATTTCCATCGAATACCACCTTTTTAGGCATTTAGCCATTTTAGGCTCGTCATAGCCTTTTTAGGTTCTCCATTGTCTTTTTAGGTACCTTGCCTTTTCAGGCTTGCCATTTGCCTTTTCAAGCTATCCATTGCATTTTAAACCATCTCGTTTTTTCAAGCTCTTCATTGCCTTTTCAAGCCCACCATTTGCCTTTTCAAGCTTACTATTACCTTTTCAGGCTCATTATTGCCTTTTTAGACCCAGAGAAAACATCTTGCCAAAAGCGTTCTCAAGCTTGAATGCCTTTGAAGGCAAACATCTCGCTAAAAGCCTTTTTCGATTACAACACCTCTTCAGACTTTTTTATGCATTTACGCACATATAAACCCAAAAAGCTATTATATAGAGCTTGCCACTCTAGGTATTAAGCTACCCAAGCTATTTGGACATCAAGCTATAATCAGTCTTATGCAATCGACATTGGTGACTTACTTCAATTATAAAATGATCTTAGCAACTAAAGCAAAACACATACCAACGAAGATGCGCACTCAAACAAATGCTAATGACAAGAATAATCTACTCAACAACTCTTGCAAAAGGCTCAAAATTAATCATTTTATAACCACATTCACTCCTGGAGGAATGTGTAATTATATACCCATAAAGAACCCTAGGGTATTTTAATAACTATTTTACCTATGTACCTAGTATATAAGGTAAAAGCCCTCATAAAGATAAAAGGGTTATTCTCTCTAACCAAAGTCTTTATTTTATTTATGTTATCTCTCTCAATTTATGAACAATCATTAACTTGAGCATTGAAGTGTGCATCATACTACCAAATCTGGTGCTCCTAACAGTTCCTATATTGCATATCTCTCCATTGAAAAACCATGACCAATTTGGACATCAATAATATATATTTTGAATTTAATATTTTTGTTAAAGCATTTAAAATATCAAGTGGATTTTGAGTTTGAGTGGGTAGCTCAACCCATAAACAAATATAATCTAAAGGCTTTTAGAAAGTAAATTAAGAACTTGGAAGCCTTTGTTCTCGCAACATGCCCTCAAAAAAATCCTCGCCAAGTGAGAGGCACACATGACTTAATGTATGAGGGAAATGATAAAATTCTTGATGAAGAAGTGTCCTCCTAACTAGGACTCTTCCTTTTCAACAGGAAGGGAGATCGTCGAAAGAATCGCTTGTCTAACTGATTTCGAGTGGCCATTATAAAATGGCCAACAATTGGAGTCACCATCAATCATTTAGGCTAAACGTGATTGGATGCCTAATAAAATTGATATTCTGAGTTATGAAACTCATAACATTGATTCCATAATCTGTATGGTCCAGAGATTCGACAATTGGGTTCGGGAGTTGGTTATGTGTGGGGAAGGATTAGCACATCCACAATGCCTAAAATATGTACCATCTAGCTATGTCTTAACACAGTTTCAGTTTGCTCAGTTTTGACTTGTCATTATTTCGATATAATCCCTTTTTATGCATAAATTTGGATAAAATAGTAAATTTAGGTTTTAAAAAAAATTTTAATCCCATTTGCGTTCCAGAGATGTGGGAAACATAAAGATTTAAAAAAATGATTTTTGAATTTAATTTTGAAAAATCAAATATTTCGTGTCCAACATTGTAAAGGATATCGACACAAAATATTGCCTTTGTGATTTCTGAAAATGATTTGGAAATATGAATTCAAAGTGAACACCACAAAAGAGAAGCATGTTGGTAAGATGAAAAAATGATATAATATCGCGTAGAGTAAATCACACAAAAGAAAAGTGAACGGATGACCAGAATGTATCTCATAATTGTCATCGGTTATCTTGAAATAATCAAGTTAACAATTTTTCAGACACATATAGGTCTACTAGTTAACTGAGGCATGAAAGATGGGTTTGGATTTTGAAAGGTCCGCAGAAAATCCGGGGGAGAGAAAACTTGACTTTTGACAATTTTGAAAAAGAGAGATTGAAAAATAAAAATTGATGAAAATTGACTTTTTCTTGACAAAAGTGATGTTCTTGACGTTTCTTGACAAAATTTACAATATTGTGTTAAAAGGTCAGGATTGAAAAAAATAAAAATTAACAAAATTTGGAAAAATGCTTGTGCCTTAATCTAAGCCTAGAAGGAGGTTGATATATATTTTTTTAGTCTCAATGTTGGTTGATCGGACTCATCTTGAGTGATTCGAATGCCTGAGAGAGGGATTTCAGAAAAATCAATTAATTTGAATAAAATGCTTAAAATAAGGGACAGCATCGTGCTATCCCCCTTTTTGATTTTATTCGAAACAAATTCAAAGGTTCTAATAGTCAGATGAGGTACTTTTGGAAAGTTGATTCAACAAGGATTTATTTTCTAAGAGGAAGTAATTTTTTAAGTTGGATCTAGTGTGAGCTAATAACACATATAAGGGAAAGGGTATAACAAATTTTGAAAAATCATTTCTCACTCATTCGAAATCTTAAATTGAAAATGATATCTTTTCAAAAAGGAAATTTCAGAAAATTTTTAAGAGAATATTTTAAGAATCCAAAAAAATCATTTTATGAGCCAAAATGGCCCAAACAGAATGTGAATCGTTAATTCTAGGGGTTTCGGATAACAAAAGTTTAAAAAATCATAACTCCCTCACTCTGAATAATCTGAAGGTAAACGAGATACTTTTGGAAAGTTAATTCAATAACCTTTAAGGAAAAAATTCAAAAAATTCAAGTTATGATTTTTTAAGGTTAGAAAATGATTTTTTAAATTATGATTATAGTGCTACTAGCATGAAATAGGGGAATTTTTTATTTTCAGGTTTCCTAGGACTAAACTCGGGTTATGGACATTCGAATGTCCGTAATGAAAGAGGGTCAATGGCATTGGTTTCACGAGCTCATTTGCACAATCCCAAAATAGTTATGGATGATGAAACAACTCGTTAATCGTGTCATTATCAAGGGACACTAGATAATGAAATCAAGGCACAAATAACTTGCAACAAGTTAAAAAGACATTTTATTTTTAAAAACCAGAATGTTTAACCTCATTTAACCTTGAATCCAAATATGAAAGCTTGATTTTTCCCTAAAAAAAGTTTACATTAATCTTCATTTATTGAAGTTAATACGGACCTAACTTAAGTTTTTTTACAAAAACAAATTTTTGGCAAACATCAAAACAAACATTTTGAAAAATATGTAATGAACTAAATATGATATTCATGGCGACAAACATGGAAAGCATGTCTAAAAAAACAAAGATAACATTTAGATATAAAAATGATAACAAAAATGCAAAAAAATGAATAAGAAGATGCATGAGATGCTAGCTTCACAAATGATATAAAGAATCATGCCATGAGAGATGATATGCCCATATTTAAACAAGAGAAAACTTGCTGAAATTTTCAAGACAGCATTAAAACTTGATTTAAAAGCACACCAAACACATAAGCATCGTGAAGCGCAGTAAAAAGGGTTAATAAAGCATCAAAATTCCTAAATCTACAATAACCAAAGCCACAAAATGCATGGAATCCTAAGATAATGTCAGAGCTTTCATAATAAGGCTCACTAAGCTAAGATGATGAAGGAAAAAATGAATAGAGGAAGGGTAGAAAGTATACGCAAAAATTTAAAGACTTTTCCTGTAATGTTGAGTAAAAAAATTCTATACACTTAGAGCTCACTTTATCTCTTCCCTTCGCATTAGATTAGCAAGAAAGGTTGGCCAAGAATGAGCTTAAGGGTTATACTAACAATGGAATAGGGTTTTAAGAGGAGAGATAAATGGAATGGAGGGTTCTTAAAGGGTTTATAGAAGTGGTTTTGGGAGCTACGAGAATGAGATTTTTTGAAGGTTGAGAAGGAATGTGTGAGGTGTAAAGGAATGTAAAAAATGTGTCTTGGTTGAGCATATGATGTAACTTATGTAACATTTAATTTCATCTATCAAAAACCTAGCAAAAATAAGGTATTTGGGGCATTTCCCATGTACAATTTGATAAGTCATTGTATCATGGGTCTAGCTTTCAATGTTTGATTGGATGATGTACTATTCTTGTAGCCAAAGAAAGTCATGCATGGGTTAAGCAAGTGAGTAATGTCTAGCTTGCCTTTTATTAAATCAAATTATCTCATAAAATGCTTTTATACCAAGCTTAATGGACCATTCAAAAATATGATAAATATTATCTTTGAGACCTCAAAAATTAATTAAATAAATGGACAAATGGACCAAAATAATTTTAATATGGCCCGACATGAATTTAAAATATTTGAAAAATTGGCCCAACATAATCAAATAAAATAGGCCCTAAATAAATTCATTAAATACGCACGTGGGCCATATTTAATCTACTAGATATTTTTTATAAGGCTTGACCTTAAAATAAATAATTTACCACCCAATAATAAAATAAGTCCAAATAATAAAATAAGCACATGGGACCTATTTTATCTAATATATATATATTTTTTATGAGACTTGAGACTTAGTCTTAAATTAAATAATTTTTTTTACCTTACCTTAGTCAGGAATGACGTGGATTGGATTCGAGCTTGTACATTCGACTTTGATAATGCCTTGAAATACTTGCATGGAGGTCCAAACAAAATTAGGTGTCTATGTTAGTAGCAAGCATGCAACTTTCGAGTAGACTTGTCCAATAGTTGGGAAACTTACTTGATCCATACGGGATCGGCCTTAGACAAGATTTTATGAATTCAGGTCACATGCTCGAATTACTATTTAATAATCAAATTTAATTATAAAATATATAAATATTAGTATAAAAATAATATTTTACTAATATAATTAACAGTAAAATAGATTTTCGAGTCAACTTAACCCGGGCCTAGACAAAAAAATTTTGAAAGTTTTAAGCTGTGGCCCTGCCCAACAATAGATAAGTCTAATTTTGAGTCGATATCTATTATTTCTCTTTTATTTTTGGTTAAATATTCATTTAGCTCTTGTGCTTTGACTCAATTTGCAATTTAGTACTTAATGAAAACACAAACTGTGCTTATACTTAAACTTTCATTCCATCATGCATGTTAGCCTTTTGGACTAATACCATTAGCTAAAGGCAGAGGTAGAGGTTGAAAGCCAATGAGAGCTTGATATGTGATAAAAATGTCAAGTCAACATAAAAAATTTTTTAAATTTTTTAATTTTTATAATTTTTAAAATTTTTGTCATATGTTAGCTATTGACTGTCATGCTAGCGTTTGACTAACGGTGTTAATTAAAATAGTCAATATGCATGACTAAATGAAATTACGAGTGTCAAATTGATAATTTTTTTTTTAAGTACCAAATTAAAAATCAAGCTAAAATATAAAGAGAAAATAAGTGTTTAATCCTTTTTTTTTTCACCTTTCATTTTTCTTGCAATTGTGAAGCTTATGGGCTAAACTCAACTCTAAAGTACCTTCTTCATCCTTGGGCCTTAGCCTAAGACTTGGTAGCTAGTCTAGATTGTTATTATGTAGTGCCTTCTTGGCGTTAGAAAGTCAATGTTTTCGTATTGAATTTATATTATTTTTATTTATAATAATATTTAAAATATTATATATTGATATAATTTTTTGATATGACAATATTCATGTTATATAAATTTTAATTCATTAGTGCATTTATATTATATTGTATTTTAATTAATTATTTTCCCAAATCATTCAATATTGTCCAGTGAAAAAATAACCGTTCTAAGTATCCTATGATTTCCAACTCTATTGAAATCACTTACTTGTTCATAGGCACTTACTTTTGATGCTTGTAAATCACTCACCGGATATATGAAATGCTTATAAATTGCTTCAATCAATATACTCACTTAGAGTAGGCCCAACAATTTTAAATATGATTATATGAATATAATACGTATAAAGTAATTAAAATATGATACTAATACATGTCTCAAATTTATATAATATGAATTATTAATCTGTCAAAATTAATATAAATATAAAATATCTTAAATACGATCATAACACGATAAAATACACAAACATGACACAAAAATGTAAATTGCCATGTCTAGTTTAGAGAAAGCCAAAACATATGGCAGTCTACCAATTCATTATTTTTAAATGCTTACAATCTATCCAGGAAGTAGACGATGACACTTCTAAGATTCAATAGATTTGTTTCTTTGCAGAGAAATGTCTTTATAAAAAATATACAACTAATTCATTTTTTTAATTTAATAAAAATAATATATTAAATATAAAAAAAATTAAAATAATAATTAAATAATTTTTAACTTATGTCTATTGACATCCGTTAATCATTTTTTTAATCAACATGAGATTAAATAATGAGAAGATTGAAAAAGAAAAAAAATTAGGCAGCCAAATTAGGGATTATGGTTGCTGATGAACTTGCTTGTTTCAATAGTTTCCTCATGGCAATATGAAGTAACCTATCACCAACCAAGATCATATAAAATAGAAGTGGCAATTGGGCAAGTTCGGGCAGGTTTAGATCAGATTATTTGGGTTTAAATTTTCGAGTTCAAGTTGATCTGCGTTTGGATTCTTTCATGTTTGGGTCAATTTGTGTTCGAGCCAATTCAGGTTGGCGTCCATTCAGGTTCAGGTTTTCTTTTGTTTGAGTTTGGATTCAAGTCGGGTTTAAGTTCAAGTATATTTTATATCATTTCATATTTTATATTAAATGTAATCATTTTTACATAATTTTAAATTTTAAGCCCAGGCCTGAATTTGGCTCGATCCGACCTAAAAAAATTTTAATTCGATTCTATGGGCCTAACCGCAGCCCAAAAAAATTTTGAATTCTAAGCTCAGGCCGAATTTGGCCTAGCCGACCTATTAAGTATAAATCACTATTCATAATATTAAAAAGTTATTTTATATTAATATTTACATGTTTTATAATTAAATTTAAATAAAATATATTATTTTTTTTTTAAATACTGTTTCAGGTCGAGCATACCTGAAACTTAAAATCTAAAACCCAAGCCTTATCGTGCTTGGCCTATTAGGTTGGATAAGCTATCCGACCCACGAGCAAGTCTAGTTGCTACTTTAATATGTGATCTTTTTCAGTTTTGATATAGTATTATATATTATGGCTTTAATATTTTTTAATTTATTTTATTACTTTATTATACTATTATCAGACTCTAATTATCATCATTTAAAAAAAATAATAATAATAATAAAATAAGAATAATATTCAAAGAAATATGTAAAATTTTACTATTAATATATATAAGCTCTCAATATTTAATAAGTTTAACTAATTAAATTAAAAAATATGATAAATGAATAATATATTTTATTAACATTGCTTTCAAAGCTTATGATATAATTGACTTTTTGATAAATTATTATTTTTTTCATATATAGACCTGCTCAAGGGTCGGGTTATCCATCCAGTCTAATTGGGCCTGAGCCCATATTCTGATATTTTTGTTTTAAACCAGCCTGACCCAATCAAAACAGTGATTTTAAATTAACATAACATATATTTTATTAAAATTTAAATATAAAATATATAAATATAAATATTAATAAAAAATTATTTAATATGATGAATAGTAATTATGGCTTAAACAAGCAGGTCTTAGCATGTTAAATAAGGGCCTAGGGTTAGGATTTTAAAAAAATTCAAGCTGCAACCCTATTTGACGCATGAGTAGGTTTAATTATATATAAATATAAATTAAGTTTTTAATATTTCAATAAATTATATATGATATTAATATTTAATATTTAATATTTAATTTATTTTTTATAAAGTATTATCTATTATGGCTTTTATATTTTTTAATTTATCTTATTACTTTGTTATACTATTATCAAATTCTAATTATCAATAATAATAATAATAATAATATTCAAAGAAGTATTTAAAATTTTGCTATTAACGTACATAAATTCTTAATATTTAATGAGTTTAACTAATTAAATTAAAAAAAATGATAAATTGATGATATACTTTATTGATAATATTTTCAAAGCTCATAATATGATGTACTTTTTGATAAATTATTATTTTATCATATATAGACCAACTTAATGGTTGGGATACCCACCTGGTGCAATTGGGTCTGGGCCTGAGTTCATATACTTTTGTTTTAGACTAGCTCAGCCCAGCTTGAAATAGTGATTTTAAATTAAAAAACATATATTTTATTTAAATTTAATTATAAAATATATAACTATTAATAAAAAGTATTCTTTAATACGATGAACGGTAATTTTAGCTTAAGCAAGTGGGTCTAGACACATAAAATAGAGCTTGAGCTTTGGATTTTAAAAAACTTCAAGTCGCGGCCTGATCCAACACATGAGCAAGTTTAATCATATATAAAATATAAATTAAGTTTTTAATATTTAGTTAAATTATTAAAAAATATTAAAATAAAATCGATAATTAAAGTTTTTATTTATAAAAAAATATTTAATTATAATTTAATCATATTTATTTTTAGTACTCAATTTGAATTCGGGTTAGACTCGAGTTCGGGTCTTTTTAAGTTCGGACTATTAACTTTTTGATCAATTCGAATTCAATTCAAGTTCAAACTCAAATTTTTTCGAATAAATTTTTGAGTTTTGATTCATCTTGCCACCTTTAATATAAAGGTAGATAACCTACTTTCTTTTTTTTTTTCCGTGTAATATATTAGGGTTTAAGAAGTTTAACACGTGCTGTTGTTTCCAAGGTTTAAATCCATGACATAAACCCAAACAATGGGTTTTAACAAGTTGGTGGATTTCAATTAATCAAGTCAGGCAAAATGTTGGTTTACAATTTATATTACTTGGATTTGGACATACAAATATATGTAATTTTATAAATTTTTTATATATTTAAAAAATAATATTTTTATATTATATTTAAATAAAAATTATATTTTTATATTATATTTAAATATATATTAAATATAAATATTAAATATGAATACTTAAAAAAAAATAGAAATATAAAGTAAAGTAACATAATCTAAAGTAACCTACTTCTACTAAATCCAAGTACAGAGAATGTTGGATATTAATACTTTAGGTGACCATTACCAGCCTTTTAGGGCTTTAACTCAAAATCATTCTCCTTTAGTATCAAAATGTCGAAACAACCGTACGTGCAATTAAGATCTTGGCATAATATAATAAAAGAACAAAGAGCTAGCATTTTTTGCACTGTCCAAGCCCAACAAATTTTGTTTGGGTATCCAAGTTGGGCTTGCAGACCTTTGAATTCAACAACTTGTCTGCCAATTTTCACTAAAAATCTCAATTATGAGTCACTTAGAAAGAATGATTTGGTTGCATCCATTAGAGGTATCCATGCAAGAATTCTTCATAGCTATAGAAGCAATGAATCCTTAAAGAAGCACCTTTTCTTTAATGCCTACTTAAATAAGAACTTAGATAATTCTATTACTGCCAAATAGACTAAGATCACTAAGTTAAGCAACTTATGATTAAACAAAGCTTTTAGCATGATAAACACGTGAGAAATTCTTGATTAGTTTACACCTATTAAGATCTTAAGCTCTCAGCACAGATTACGATTATGTATAAATAATCGTAGTTAAAATTGATCTAAGGTAAGTAAACATTGAAACGTATGATTAAGCCAAGCTTACATCATGACAAATACGTGGAGAATACTTAATTACTTTTCAATGTTCAAACAATTCCCTCATGTTTTAATGATAGAAGACATCTGATTTGCACCTATTAAGATCTTAAACTCCCAATACAGATAACGAACAGGTATAAGTAATCATTAAAACCTATGATTAAACCAAACTTTCATCATGACAAAGCCGTAGAGAATACTTGATTAGCCTTCAATTTTCAAACAGATCCATCAAGTTTCAATGATAGAAGACATTTGATTTACGCGTGGAGAGTACTTAATTACGTTTCAATTTTCAAACAATTCATCATGACAAACATGGGAGGTTCTAGCACACTTTTCTTAAGGAGAGCTTCTGGTAAGCGCTAATGGCAACCGGTTAAATCGGTTGTCATAATTTTGTTTAAATTATTTTATTTTTTATATATATTATTATATAAAAATACATAAATTTGTTATAATTATATAAATATATTATAAGTTATATAAATTATTATTATTAAAAAAATTAAAATTATTAATAAATATTATAGTTACATAAAGTATATTATTTATTATATAAATAATTATGATTGGTAATATAATTTAGTATTATATATTTTTATTATAATTACACATATACATTATTTACATGCATAAATTATAATAAAAGATAATAAAAGTTGTAAGACATAAATTTATTACATTTACATAAAAATTTTATAAGTTATAAAAATTTATTACAATTAGGTAATAAAAAATAGTACTACATAAAACATTATAATTACATAAATTATATTATCTATTACATATGTATATTATCATAGGTAAGGTGAATAAGTATTACAAATTTTTTTACAATTACACATATACATTATTTACTTATAAAAATTATGATAAAAGATAATAAAAGTTATAATACATAAATTATTACTTTTACATAAAAATTTTATAAGTTACATAAATATATTATCAACAAGTAATAAGAAGTACTATTATAAAAAATATTATAGTTACATAAATTATATTATCTAGAATGTACGTTTATTATCATAGGTAATATAAATACATATTAAATATTTTTATGTAATTTGTATTATATGTAATATATTTGTGTAAAGAATCTTTAAAGGTAATGTATGTAATTTGTTACATACAAATATTACCGAATTTAGATATAAACCATTACAGATTTACATAAAAATATTACCAAATCTGTATATATATATGTAAAATATTTTTTAAAAAAAATTAACTATAATTTTTTAAAAATTATTTTTTATTTTTTATTAAATATATTATATGTGCAGAAAATTAATTTTTATAGTAATTTTTAAAATAAAAAAGTTTCCGTATTTTGTTAGTTTAATAATTTATTTGGGTGTATTAGTAATAATTATATTATATTAAAAAATTAATTTTTCTATAAATTTATAATTTTTATTTGTTGGTAAAATTATAACTAGATATTACAAAAATTACATATAAATATTAAAATTTACATAATGTTTATATGTAATTTGTGTAAAGAATCTTTGAAAGTAATATATATATGTACTTTGTTACATACAAACATTATCGAATTTACAAACATTACATATTACATAAAAATATTATCAAATATGTAATATATGTATGTAAAATATTTTCTTAAGAAATTTAACTATAATTTTCTAGAAATTATTTTTTATTATTTATTAATTATTTTATATGTGTGAAAAATAATTTTTGTAGTAATTTTTGAAGTGAAAAAGTTTTTTATATTTTTTAGTTTAATAATTTATTTGAGTATATTAGTAATAATTATATTATATTAAGAAAAAAATTAATTTTTTGATAAATTTATAATTTTTGTTAGTCCATAAAATTACAACTAAACATTACAACAATTACACATAAATATTACAATTTACATAATATTTATGTGTAATTTATGATATATTAATATATATATCATATAATAAAAATAAAAATATTTTTATTAAACCATAAATTACTATTTAAAAATAATAAAAAATAAAAATATTTTATATTAAATTATTTAAAAATAATAAAAATAAAAAATATTTCATAGATGAAAAAAAAAAAGAAATAGTAAGGTTAAATGTTAGGGAGAATTCGTAAAAGATAATAATAATTATTAAAAAAATGAAAAGCATGAAAAATTAATTATAAAAAAAAAATAGTAATTATTAAAATGATTAATAAGAAAACTGTAATTATTATTTTGCGCTTATTATTTATCTCATCTTTTTTGGTTGCATTAAATTATTTAAAAATAATAAAAAAATATTTTATATAAAATATTTAATTATTATATAAAAATAATAAAAAAAATTTACATCAAATCTCGAATTACTATATAAAAAATAGTAACTAAATATACGAATGACTATAATTGAATGTACGAAATATAATAATTAAATATACAACTCACCATAACTAAATATACGAATAATTTAACTATAACTCACCATAACTAGATGTACGAATGACTATAACTAAATGTACAACTCACCATAGTTAGATATATGATTCACCATAATTAAATATATGACTTACCATAACTAAATATTTTATATTTTATAATTTAAGATTTAATATAAAATATTTTTAATTTTTCAATATCTTTAAATAATATTTTTAATATATACATATATAATTTATATATATTATAATTTAATATATATGATTTATATATTTTGGTCAAGAGTCGATTCCTTACCTAAGGAACCGGCCCTCATTGATTTGCTGTTAGAGACAAAGGCAATCAAAATATAAAACTAAAAATAAAAATAAAATCATAATTAAAATATTTTTATTAATAATTTTAATAATAATTTTTTAATTATATTTTTACTTTTATTTTTTTATAATTATTATTACATTTTTTTAATTTTTTCCTTTCCTAGGTTAACCAAGTTTTTTTTTTTTTAACCACCTGTTAAGATAAAAATCTTAAATCTAACGATTTCTTACGAGAAACTCACCGTAAAAAACTGATTCTAGAATTTTCCTGACAACATTGGAAGTTACCGACAACTTTACCAAATCCTCTTCTCATTGGTTCTTCTATGAAACCTATAGATTTAAGCAACGAAGCACGCTTTAAAGTCAAAACTTGATACCCCCTAACATCTCCCTATTTTCTCAAGAATTTCAATCTTGACATTTCGGCAACTTGCTCAACTCACCACCAAATAACATCAACAAATTTCCAATCAAGTTTCATTAGAATATGTTAGCACTCTACAATTACAGGGCAACGTAAATAAGATTTGCTCAAGTACCCAACAATAAAAAAAAAAATCAGATCTTCCCAAACACCAACTCAACTCACGTATTACAGAATCTAATTTAAATCAATCACACAAAAAAAAAAAGTGAAACACGCAACTATATACCAGAAAACAGAACAGTTCAGAACTTATCCTTTAGCTTTCGCTGTGTTCATGGTCTGGTTAGGGACATGTCTCAGATAGCTCCAAATTTATTAGTGTTTGGAGAACGATAATTTCCTACTTACAAATTTGTTTTCACTCAACTTTCTCACATAATCTTTCTTCTTCATTGATGTTCTTAAATTTGAACTTTGCCCACTGATTATAGGACATATGTACCATCCAATGCAAGTAAATAATATTGCAACTGACCTTCCAAAAACTACTAGGAACAACAAGATCAAGATTATGACTGCAGGGATGTAATAACAAGGCCTTCTCAGATTCTGCAATTCAACAATCTTCCATGAAAACCTCTTCTTTTTCTCAATCTTTTGATCTGATTCTGATGGGTTTTGAAGCTTATCATCAGTAACTTGAGAAACAACCCTTTCAGACTGATGATGATTGTCGCTGGGTTTTGCTGGTTTGATTTTCTCATCTTTTTTGGGGTTCTTCAGCTTCAAGACAACTGGGACACAATCGCTTGATGAGTTGCTGTAAACAAATCGAATAACACCTTGGGTTCCCCTTGTTGAGTAAATCTGTTGCCTTTTTACTTCAAGTTCAGCTAAAAGTGCAGCAAACTGATCAAGTCCACGAGTTGAATATGGGTTCTTGATGTCCTTTTTTCTTGGTTTTCTTGGTGAAGAACCATGGCTGATCCAGATTTCATCATCTTCTTCATCTGGATGATGGAAAGCTCCACAAAGAAATTGATAAATCATCTTAAAAATACTTAGGTTTTTGGATTTTTTCGAGTTTAGAGTTTTGGTTGACTCAAACATGAAAAAAGAGGCAGAATCATAGGACATATAACAAGATCAAATTTAAAAATCTAGTCAAGTTCAATTTGAAAAAGAATAATAATAATAATAATAATAATAAGTAATATGGAAGCTTCCGGTTGATTTTTGGGTGTGATTTGACTTCTACAGAACAGATGAAACTCTGCCAGCCACATTAATTTTTGCTTTCTTGTCCTTCTAGACCCTGAATTTGGAGAAAAAAATTGCCATCTATTCAATAATTTAAAGGCCTAATTAATAATTTCCAAACATAGTATTTCTTGGAGAAGGGGAATTTAACAATATATATATCTCTTTGTATTTTTATTAATTTTATAAATATAAATATAAAAAATATTAAATTATTAAAATTTTAAATATAAATATAATATTTACATTCAATGTATTATGATTATTGGATTTAAATATGTTATTTTATATCTATTAATCACTTAATGTTGCGTCTAAAATTGCGCAAGTGCAGACGAATGTTGAGCTTTGTCACAATCATTTGATCTGTCATAATAATAATAATAAATAAATAAATTGCTGTCATTTAACATATTTAAGAGACATCTTCTCGATGCAATTGCGAGTTGAAGAATTTGATAAGGTTTGAGTGGCTTAGCTTGGCAAGCTGAAAATATAGATAGGAAAATCAATCGTCCAGTTATATATTAAGTTATGTATTTATATTATATTTATATATTTTATTATATTATAATTATATTAAAAATATTTTATATTTATATTATATTTATATTATATTTATATTATTTTTTATATTAAATTTAATATTATTATATTTATTTTAAAAGGATAAAGCTTCACACTCTTACGTGAATTTGCTTATCTAATCCATGATGTTGGCATTAGTATTTGATTATGTTACTATATATAAGATACACTTATTAAATTTTATAAAAACAAAAATATATTTAATTTTTTTAAAAAATATTTTTATATATTTTAAAAATTATATTTTATATTAATATTAAAATATATATCGAATATAATTATTATATACAAATTTTTTTAAAAAATTGAATAACATCATTGATAATTGCCTTTATTTATTGTTATCACTCCCCAAATCATCATTTTTTTATATATTTTAACTATAAAAATGATAAAATTTGCCCTTGGCCTCTAGAAATCACAAGTTATTTGATTGTAAGTTGAAAAGTGAGAATAAATATCACTCCATTTTGCTTTGAGCTTTTCAATCAATCATCATTTTTATTCAATATTTTATAAGACTTAATTACAGACTTTGGATTGTTTATTATTCGACAAAGAACTTTGGATTTTGTTTTTTTAATATGTGGACGGTGAATAAAGATGTATTTAACTAAGTTAGGACTTAAAAGATGGGAGCCATTTAAGATTTAGCACTTTTCTAATCAAAATCTAGACTGGACCAACTAAATTAGAAGTGTAGATCTTTATTGAAATTGAAAAGTGGTTCTAGGTGGGTTAGATAAATCATGTCTTTGTTTTTTATTCGTATATTTTTATATATCATAATTATATTTAAAATATTATATATATTATATAAATTTTAATATATTAATAATTCGTATTACTATATAAATTTTGATATATTTTAGTGTTTGTATTATATTTATATTATTTTTTATGTCAAATTTTAGTTTAAGATTTTTGTTATTTTTTATATAATTGTACCGTATCCAAAGTTACTAAACTTAATACTAGGTTAGTTTAAGATTGATGGTAACAAAAATAGGTTAAAAATGTGATTCAAAAATTTTAAATATTACTATAAAAAAGTGTTAAGATGGCTAAAATGTTTAAGAAAATATTCATAAAATCATAACAATTTAAAGGTGATAATAAAATCATTTTCACTAAAAGAATGCAATTCTATAACGAACTCTTTGGAAAATCATCAAAACTTTTAATTTCTTGGATTGGGTTTAGAAACTAGACTTTTGAAAATGAAAAAATAGAATATTTTTATTATTTAATATTAAAATTACAATAAAACATAATTTTGACCTAAAAAAAGTCATATCAACCTCAATGCTAAACGTGCTTCTCATCAATCTAATAAAAAGCCTAGACCCATAAGTTTCCACAGCCTTTCAAAGGTAAAGAAAGTGAAGATAATGAGTTAAAAACGTGCATTGCGCAAAAGTCTTCCTTGAATTGAATGAAAAACTTTGAATTTGTTGCCTTAAATAATATGACTTATTACATTAATAAAATTTTGGAAAAGAAAAATGGAATGACCAGGAATAGACATGCAAGTTGGACCAATCAATATGATTTCAGATGAAATCAATTCAAGTTTTTAAATTTTTTAATTATTTTAAATTTAAGTTATTTTTATTTAGATCGATTGAGTTTAACATTTAAATTAATTAAATTTGAATTATTTCAAATTAAATCAATCAGATTTAACACTTAAGTTAATCGAGTTTAGTCTAATCATTTTTAACACTCAGATTTATGGGTTCTTTTCATTTTTTGTGCGAATTATTTCAGATTTAGTTCATTTCAATTCGAGTTGATCGATTTTAGGTTATTAATTTTTTTAGTCATATCAAGTTAGATTTAGATTCAAATTTGGATTAGAATTGACAAGTTTAATTAGAACAAATAAATTGTTCAATTTTTTTCCTTTTTTGCAAATAAATGCATTTTCATCGTACATCACGCAATTATTTTTTTATACAAAGAAGTTTTCAACGTCAACATGCTGATGGGCCGAATCAGACTCAAAATTGGGTATTAATAATTTATAAGTTTATTCAAGTTCGGTTCAATTTAAAATATAATTATATTTTTTATTTAAGTCATTTTATATTTGTAAATGGATAATTTAAGTCTATCTAAGTCCACCTATATTATTTTTTATTTTTTAAATACATTTTTTAATTTAATCTTTTATTGCACTTTTTATTAATTTATTGTCAATATTTTTTAAGTGCATAGTATAATTTCTATTATAAAAGTGTTTTAACAGATCAACAACTAGTTAAATAAATCATAAATTATTATAGAAAATATATAATTATATTATAAAAAACACTATTCAGGCCATGCTACAGCTTAAAATTATTTACCTAAGGCCTAACCCATTTTTTAAATGGGCTTCATTTCTTTGCTTAACTAATTTTTTAAATCTAATATTTTTGTCCGAATCCTTTCAAGTATCAAGCGAGTCTTCAAGTTTGGATAGTTGTCTAACCTTGGAATGGATATATTTTAATAATAATTTTTATTTAATTTAATTATAAAAATATAAAAGTATTTTGTTTTTTAGTATTATTTAAATAGTAAAGTAGACCATCAAGTCAAGCTTGACTTGAGTTAGGCCTAAGAAATGATCATCCAATTTCGACTGACCCATGAACAAATCTAATCATAGTAGTTGATACTGTACCGATTAGTACATACCAATTTTTAATTAAATTGGTATTGGTAATCTTTGATATCGCGTATTGGCTATACCAATATGTATCATTCTATTTCGATTGTACCAATATAGTTATTTCAGTTGATACATGACATAAGCTTGTAAAAAAATAAATTGATATTGATTTTAAATTTAATAAGCATTAAACATAATTATTAGTAAATTTGATGAATATTAGATATAATTACTTGTAATTTGATGATTATAATTTGACTTAGATTGATATTAATATTTTATATTTAATAAAGTTTTTTAAAATATTATTTATAATTAATGAATATTTGATATATGAAATTTATTTAATCTTGTTTATTTTATATTTAAAAGTATTTCTTGATAAAATTATTTAAATATTAATAATTTTTTTTATTTTCTAAAATAATCTTTTTGCATAGCATGTTTTAAAATACATATTTTTTGAAATTTAGATAAGAATTTATCGTTTAAAAAGATGGGTTTTCAATACTTTTACGATTCCTAATTGAGTGGGCGACTTTCCACCCACAGATTTAAAAAATAATAATAAAAAATAAAAAAAAAAAGGTGGGCAGGGCCCATGTTGCCTTTTGGGGCACGGATTTGCTAAACGTGAGTTACGTGACAGCCTTTTGCAAGGATGGGATTAATGGGTATTTATGAATGTTCGTTAAGATTAGTTAATATAATTATTTTAATTATTATAAGATAAATTATTAATATGATTTTCTTAAAAAAAATAATTTGAGGGAAATTTTACTCTTTAACTCATAATTAATGAAGAAAAACTTATTTTAATAGATTTTAATGGTATATTTAATTTATTGTAATAAAATAAAAAAATAAAATAATTATTTAGTGAGAAAAAATAAAAGAAAAGAAGATTTGTTTTTACGAGATTTAGTTGATTGAACAGAATAGACAAGGTATAATAGTATATTATTTGATTGATTAAAATTATATTAAAATAAATATAATGGATTGATATGAAATGACTATCTTATCCTTAAATAATAATATTTTACCTATAAAATTAAACTTATTTCAATTTTTATCTTTTATAAAAATTAAATAACTAATGATATTCATAAAAATATTTAAATATATTATATTTAATGTAATGTAAAATATTATATTAAAAATAATAATAATAAATATTTCTACTATATTTGTAAGTAATATTTAAAAAATAATATTTTAATATATTTAAGTGTAATATCTTGACATATTTTATTTAAATATATTTAAAAATATATTTTCATTTTATTTAATAATATAATAATATTAATAATATTATTTATTAAATATTAGTATTAACTTTTCTTATAAAACCAAAATAAATATATCTTACCTTATTTTCACTCTTTCCTTTCTCTTTCCACCCCTTCTTCCTCTTTCTTTCTTTCCTTATGTTCATTATTTGATCCTTTTTATTCGAGTATGCATAAACATGAACTAATTTAAAAAGAAAAAAAAAAGAAAAATAAGCTTCAATTTAGTTTTTCTTGATTTTTAACTGATTTTTTAATAGTTCAATTGATTTTTCTTCGATTTTTTAAAATTTTAATTCTGATTCAACCGATTCGATCATCCTATGCTATCCGATTTTTCAACAATTGCATTCCATTCCCACTATTCCCATTTCCCACCTTAAGACTTGGCAAGATTTTTGAAAAAAATGGAACAAAACTAAAGCCAAAAAAATGCTTTTCAAAATGCTTTTTCTTTTCTTTTTTGATTTGAATGGACATGGATTAATAAATCGGATCAAACAGTTGAATTGATTTGATTGAGAATTGATAATAACTTAACTCAGTATATATGTTAAAATTAATAATTGATTGAACTAATATAAAATCGATTTAGTTAAAAAAAAAAAGTGGATTGAACCTATAAAAATTAGTTTTACATATTTTTAAATTTTTTTTCAAAATTTTATTTGTAAATAATGAAATTCGAACATCTAATCTCTTTGATTTTATATTAAACACCATATCATTAAAATCAAATATATATTTTTATTAATTATTGACTATATTTAATATTTATTTAACATTAAATTTAGTGTTTAAATATTAAAAAATTAAATCTATTTTAATTAGTTAAGTTATATATTAAAAGTTTAACTGATTCAACCTTCCGTCGCGTATTTTTTACCTTGGAATGGAACTTATTTGGAAGTTGAGTTTTGAGGGCAACTATAACAAAAAATATATATATATATATTGATTCAACTTTAGTTTCAAAAAAAATATTTTCTTTTTTTTTTTTACAAAGAAGATCGTAAGAAGATAATATAAAATATAAATTTTAAATATATTAAATAACATCTTAAAAATTAATTACATAAATTAATTAAATAGTATTCAAATTTATTTTCGTATATTTTATCAAGACATTATTTCACCCCTTTTTATCCAAGTACACATAAACGTGAACCAATTTTCTTTAAAATAAAAAACTAAAAATAAACTTAAATTTCGTTTTTCTCGACTTTTAACCCATTTTTATTAGTTCAACTGATTTTTTCGAGTTTCTAAAATTCTAATTTTATAACATATACCAAAATAGATTAGATATTGATTCTTAATTTAACCAATTTAATTATCCGACTCAATCCAATTTTTTAAACTATTGCATTTCATTCCCACCATTCCCAATTCCCATTTCCCACCTCCTCTTAAGGCTTAGAAAGTTTTTTTAAAAAAGGGAACAAAACTAAAGCCAAAAAAATGCTTTTCAAAGTGCTTTTTCTTTTCTTTTTTTTTTTTTGTTCGAATATACATCGATTAATAAATCAGATCAATCAATTAAACCGATTCAACAAGAAATTGATAATAATTTAGCCTAATACATATATTAGAATTGGTAATGGATTGAATCAATATAAAATTGATTCAATTGAAAAAACAATTGGATTGAATCGGTAAAAATTAATTTTATATATTTTTAACTTTTTTTCAAAATCGTATTTATAAATCATGAAATTTGAACTTTTAACTTCTTTGGTTTATATTAAACACCGTATCATTACATCACAATATATTTTTTATTCATTATTAACTATATGTAATATTTATTTAATATTAAATTTAATACTTAAATATTAAAAAATTGAATCAACTAATTTAACTCATTAAAAAAAACAAATAAAATTTTAATCAATTCGAGCTACTTTCTCGTAGTTTTACCTTTGAATGGAACTTATTTTGAAAAGCATATTTTTTTCCTTTTTTTTTCAAATAGAATAATAAGAAGATAATAAAAAAAATTAACTTTAAATATATTGAATGATATTTTAAAAAATAATTACATCAATTAATTAAATAAAATTTATTTTTATTTTTATAAATTTTATTAAGACATTACCCGATTTTTTTTCCGAGTGTGCATAAACATGAACTAAATTTATTTTTTAAAAAAACTACGAATAAATTTAAATTTGATTTTTTTAATTTTTTAATTAATTCAACTATTTTTTTAATTTTATAAAATTTTAATTTTATAAAATATATCGAATCGAATTAAATATTAATTTTTAATTTAACTAATTTAATTGACGAATCTTATTCGATATTTTCAGCAGTTACATTTCATTTCTAGCCTCATCTTCAGACTGAGCAACTAAGTTATTTGAAAAAGCGGGAAAAAAGAAAAATGGAAACAATACAAATGCCAAAAGAAGATGCTATTGCAATACTTCGGTTCTTTTTAAGAAACTTACTTTGCAAGTTCAGTGATATCTCCATGACAACTATAAAAACAGAGAGGACAAGGAATTTGGGGTTTCAATCCAAGTTTTCCACCATGAAGCAGGCTAAATTCATGAAGAATTCTGCGGAGAAGATTGGGAACAACCAAGATTTGTTAACTGAAATCCTCCTCAGATTACCCACAAAATCACTCATCAAATTCAAGTGTGTCTCAAAAAAATGGCTGTCTCTCATTTCCAGCCCTCAGTTCTGTCTCTCCCACACTCGCCACCACCACCACGGGTTTCTCGAGCCTGATGCTCTTCTGCTCAAAGCGGAGAACTCAATATCCACTGAATTCGATGTGGTTCCTTTGAAGCATCACAGTGAAGTCCCCTTCTTTGATTATTTTGATGATAACCCTAACATCAACATGCTTCAAACTTGTAACGGGTTGTTCCTTTGCGAGGTCCTCGATGATGATGTAGAAAAAGTCTCCAGGTACTTCATCCGCAACCCAACTACTAAGAAATTCAAGAGGCTATCTTTTCCTAGGAACCCACGAAAAAATTGTGACTTTCATGTTAGTTTGGCTTTTGATCCTCTAAAATCTCCTTATTGCAAGATTATTGTTCTCCGGGAAGTGTCGAAAGATTCTTCTGTGTTTGAGATTGATATATATTCGTCTGAAACTGATTATTGGGCTGTAACCGGAATTCGATTCAAAGTTGGGCAGCTTGCATAGCTTTTGAGGATGCTGTTTTCTGCAATGGAATAATTCATTGGAATAGTTATGGAAACGAGTCACTGTGTTTTGATGTCGAGAAGCAATGTTTGCGGAAAATGCCGATGCCAACGCCACCAGGAAGGAACCAGCTCGAGACTCGCAGGTATTTTGGAGAGACCAGGGGAACCTTGCATCTCGCAAGGATGGCTTCATCGCTCTTAAATTAGATGTTCATCAGATGGCAAGCGACTATTCTCATTGGTTGTTGAAGCACCGTCTAAATCTCGGCTACGCCATGAAAGCTTTTCCGCGGCTCAACTTGGGTTGTCACTCGTTTTGTCCTGGATTCTCCGGTGCTTGCTTTGTTCGATCCGAGGAAGAAGATGAGCCAAAGGTTGTCGTGTGGGTGGATGGTAAAATAATTTGCTATGATCCAGGAGCTTGGAAAATGGTTTATGATCCAGGGCCTGCTGTCAAAATCGGCACTCGCTTTTTAGGCGATTTTATTCATTTACATGAGCCAACCTTTCTTGCTTATAAATACTTTGGGAACCTCTCTTGCATTTAAAGACTACATGACTAAGTTTAGTTATAATCGACGAAAATAAATATATATTTAATACGAATATATTAAATTTTTTCATGAATGTTTACATCAAATTAGTTCAATACTTTCTACTCGCATGTGTGAATATCTGTCCCCTCTGCCCCTGTGGATATATATATATATATATATATATATATGCTCAGATCTTTATGACCTGCTACACCTTTTTTAGAAGTACTTATCGAACAGTAGCATTGGCTCATCTCTCTAGAATTTCCTTGATCTTTCCCTTGCTTTCAATTATCCCCTTTTCTAGATTTTTCAAGGGTGAAGATTGATTTTTTGTTTATTCGATTTTCTAGAAGGAAAATGTTCACTAAAGCTAATATTTAATTTTAATTCAGATAAAAAATTTGATTAATTTATTTAAATTTAAATTTAAATTAATTAAAAAAATTAATAATTTGAAATGAATTAATTCAAACTAAAAAATGATTCAAACTCTATTTGACTCAAATAATTAATTTGAAATGATATGAACTCAATTTGACGCAAACAATTGACTTGAATTGACCGGAGCTCAAAATAATCAAACTCGTTGAACTTGAGTATCAAAACTTAATTGACTCTAAATTTGATTAAATATAATGTCAAACTCAATTAACTCAAATCCAAAATAATTTAAATTTAAAATGACCCAAACCTTATTAATCTGAGTGTTAAACTCGATTGATCTCAACTTGAAATGATTTGAATATAAAATAACCCGAACTTGAAATGACTCAAACCCAAAGTGATTCGAAACTAAAATAATTTGAACCCCAAAAATGATCCAAATTTATAAACTTAAAATGATCCAATTTGAATTAATCAGACCTGAAATTAACCCAACTCATTCAATCTCTCCCTGTCTCTAAAAAAAAAAAAAAGTTAGTTGAAGCTTTTATTCCCTGAATTATCTCTAAATTAGTTACACAACTTTTGTTATAAATTTATCTAAAAATCAAGTTATACATTTAGACTTAAAAATTTATACGATATTTAAAAAAATTTAAATAAAAATATTAAGAGCAAAGATAAACTTAAATAAAAATATAAACTTTAAACATCATATTTTTTATTCAAATCTGATCCAATTCGAACTCTTTTTCTACTACTTATATATGGATTGATCTCTTTTTTAAAAAAATTGGTGGACCTACGAGGATTTGGATAGTTCTTTGACATGATTGGACTAGGTCTGCCAGAATTTTCTGCCCATGTTTCGGGCTGAGTATAGGCAGGTATCATGTTAATCTAAGTCCAGACATACACGAGTACCCCTTCTTTGCTATCAGTTAGACAACTCTGAAACTTAAAGTTGACTGCATATCTTGAATTTGAGCCATTCCCCCCCTCCCCCAGCGTTGCTAGAAAGACACTAGTGTCTAACTCTAACAAACTAGAAAAAAGAACTACCTAGATAATCAAAATTTTCGTTACTCGTTTTCCATGGATGTAGGTCATTTGTTCTGTTCCAATAGTAGCACTTTGTTGGGCTCTTGGTCGGATTCGAAATTTTGAACCCTTTGCTGTCGTTCCATTTTCCTTCAAGTTAGTAATCATATATATCCGAATGAAGCTTTCGAGTCTTTTTAATTCGTCTCTTTCTTTGCTCGTTAGCGCAATTTAGCCATCTCATAGCATTGAATCTAATGTTCGAACATTGAACAACAGCCAATGTTACTACATCTTATAGTTATTCATTCTCTTATTGATTTGTTTTTATTCTAATTTACTTTCAGTTTTCGATTCAACATATGGGAGGCATTGCATTCGGACTTTGGACAGTTCGGATTTTCTACTTTGCCGTGGAATCCTCAACTCCAGCCTTCCCTCTTTAGGCCACTGACTAGTTCTTTCTTTTTGTATTATATATTATATGGTGTATGAATTATGTAAGTCCATTTTGATTAATCTGAAAATACTGTTTTCCTAAAGGAGCTCCTGTATTTGCCATCAAAAGGTAATTACTCTCAAATTCCAGTATGTATATCCAATCTATGTCTAAAGTCTATATTGCTCCTGTTCTTTATTTTTCTTTAAGTATCTATATTCAATACTTGTATTCGGTATACATTTTCGGACATAAGTAAAAGGATTTAACGCTTTAAAGATCCTCCAAATGTATAGAAAAACTTATAAAAAAAATTAATATATCTGTATCGAACATATACTCAAATCCGAGTAACATAACCTACAATCAGAGAAATGAGATGAGAAAAGTTTTACATGAATCTTAGGAGGTATCCACAATCGTGTTTTTTTGTTGAAATTCATGCATATCATCCGCCTTTGTTTATGACATTGAAGAGCAAGCAAATAGCATGAGGTTATAGAAGTTTAATTGCTGGCTTACATGGTTGTTTTTCTTCCGATACATCTACTTAAATTTTGATACGATAAATCAAGTCCGATAAATTAGATCTGTTCATGGATAGATCGGGATCCGATTTTTTTAAATTTTTTTATATAAACTCAAGTTAAATTAAACTTAAATTAACTCGAATATTTATTTCACTACTAATAATAATATTAAAATATTAATTATATATTAATACTTATATATATATTATAATTAAATTTAAATAAAAATATTATTATTAAATAGAAATTTAAGTCGAGTCACTTCAGTCATCCAAGATTTAATGGACAACTTGATCGTCGGAGAGGAATATGATAAATGTAGCAATGGGGAACTCGAAACTACGGAACGTATAGAAGTAGCCAAAAAAAAAAACAAAAAAACAAAAAATGCATGTGTTATAGGAGATGTTAGCCAACAAGTATGTGCGTTAGTATGGCATCAATCAAATGTTGAAAACCTTGTGAAATAAACCAAACGACCCCCAATTCAATGATAAATTACAGATATATAAGAAAGAGTGTGGGCAGATATGCCCATTGACCGTGAATTAAATTTTTAAATTTTTTTTATTCAAGTTTGAGTTGAATTGATTTTTAAGTTTATTTTATAGCTCATAATAATATAAATTATTATTTTTGTAATTAAATTTTAAAAAATTATTACTAAATAATAATTTGAGTTAGTTTGAATTCATATAAACTTTGTCTAAGATCTAATCCTTAAAAGATAGGTTTACCAGGTTAGACGAATAACATAGTTCATAGACAAGTTTAGTAGGGGAAGGGATAAAAAGAAAGGTAAAAACTTAAGTATGATATAGACATCGTTGAGCACTTTTCATTTTAGTTTTAGATTTTTTTTTTTTTTACAAAGATTAAGTTCAAACTTCATATATGATGAATGATACCTTTTAAAAACAGTTATATAAATTAATTAGATTAAGTTTGGATTTACTTTCTGACATTTAATGAAGACACTCTTTGATCATTTTTTATCCAAATATCAATAAACAACTAAATTATGATATTGATAGTAACAAAGATAGAAATTCGGTTCGGTTCAATTTTGAAAGAAAATAGGAAAAACTATATTTACCTCTAAGGTTTGATGGAAAATCCATGTACTCTTTAGTTTGAAAAACACTGCCTTATCCTTTAAGGTGTGGCAAGATATACACTAAATTATTTCTAGGTTAATTTTAAATGAAAAGATAAATTTACTTTTTATGACTTATTAAGATTTTTTTCATTCTTTTTTTCTTAAAACTTTTTTAATTACAAAATTACCTTTGATTACTATCAATTCAAATTATAATTAAACTATACTTTAATTCAAGTGTACATGATAAATATTTTAAACTTATATCAATGTAAATTGATTCAACTAGTTGAGTATTCATTAGCACCATAGCAAGCATCAGGGTTTGAGTTTCACTTGCAATCCCACTTTATTGGTGATCTGGTAATACCAATATTAGCCTTTTCTAAGACTTATTGCATTTTATGGCCATAAATTTGGGTAACTTCTTCTCATCTAAATTTTTTTTAGACGTAAAAATATTTTAAATTTATCTTTAATTCAATTATATATATTAACTTTGATATTAATATATTATATTATTTTTATTTGAAAATAAAACAATTGCCATTATTTTAAAAGTTTAATGATAAAGAAATTAGTTAAAAAATAAAAAAAGATAAAAAAATAAAAAATATCGTATATTTAATAGTTAAAGTAAAAGTTAAATAACTATTAGTTTGGTTACCTGAATTTTGTGTAGTTACTTTTTCAATAGATAAAATCTGTTTTTATTCTTCTTCCTTCCTTTTTTTTTTTTTCATTTTTTTCTTTAACCAATTTCATTATGACTAAAATTTTTAAATTCATAAATTAATTAATTTGAATAAAATTTTTTTAATAAATTCATTTCAAAGTTAATATATTAATTGATTAAAAATAAGTTTAAAGTATATAATATGTATTTGAATTAGAATAATTTACTAATAATTTAATTTAATAGTAATTAAAGATAATTTTAAGATAACTAAATTCTTATTATATTTATAGCTAAAATAGCTTTGAGTGAAAAAGAATAAAACTAAAAATAAAAAATAAAATATTATTAATTAACAAAGTGTATATTTTAATGTAAATTTTGCCAAAATCTTAAAGGGGTAAGTGGGTTTTTTTCAAACTAAATAGGGTTAGCAGATTTTCTATCAAATCTTAAGGGTTAAGTATCTTTTACCCAAAAAATTATAGTTAATGTGCAAACGTATTTTAAAAATTGAACCAAATACATATATAATCGACCTGTCTTGAATTTTACTAGTTTAGATTAGTTTGGTTTATCCAGATTTAAAAATTTATGTATTCATATTATATTATGTATTTTGTGTGTCATAATCATGTTTACGATATTTTATATTTATAAAAATTCTGTTACCTTAATAATTAGTATTATATTGATTTCAAGATATGTATTCCTATCGTGCCATCTTTTAAATGCTTTATGCATGTCATACTCATGCGATTGTGTCTAATATTGCTAGGTTTAGGTTCATTGTTTTTTTTTAAGATTAAAAAAATATTTTTTATAGCATTTTAAAGTTTTTTCCACTAATTTAGAAGTAAAATATTTATTTTTATATTATAAAAGTTAAATAAAAATAAATTTTGGTTCAATCTGAATATTTTCGATCTTTAGCTTGTGAGCCAAAAATTAAACTGAATAAAATATTTTAATTATTACTCAAATCAAATTAAATAAAAACAGAACTATAACGAATTGAATACTACGATTCAAATTAATTTTTGATTTTCTTTTTTTTTTTCTCAACCCTAACTAATAGGCAAATTTATTATCAAACACTAGGATTCAAATAGATTTTTTATTTTTTCTATTTTTTTCTTGGCCTTAATTGGTAGGTAAATTCCTGAAGTCAAGCAATGCATTCCATTCCCGCCATTCCCACTTTCCGCCCATTATCTTAAGATTTAGCAACCAAGTTTTAAAAAAGGGGAACATTGCAAAAGTGAAGTAGACTCGCCCAGCTTATCCGAATTGGTCCGATCCTACATGCATTATAATTTAATAATAAAAAATTAAAAATATTAATTTGATTTTATTTGAATTATAATTTAATAATAAGAAATATACAAGTATTTTTTTAATTTTTATGAACTTATATAAAATTAATTTAAATTTTCAAATTTAGATAAGAATATTAAAATTTTTTAAGTCAAGATGGAAATCTACCATGAATATCTTTAAAGAAAAGCAATACTATGGTCTTTTCAAGTGTTTCTTTTATGGTTTGAAGTAAAGCAATACTAGGTTCTTTTCAAGTTTTTTTTTTTTTACTTTTATGTGGTTTGAATGCAACTTACCTTGGAATTAAAGTCTCCATTGAAAGTATCAAAAAGTCTTAAAAAATTATGGAGTTTCAAGTTTTTTTTTTTAATTTGAATCAAATTGATCTTAGTCGAATTACTGATATTGATTGGTTTAGCTAATCAATTTTTTAAATTAAAAACAATCTTCTTCTATAACATCTTGAAGTTTTTTCATTAAATTTTATATTATAAAAATTAAATAAAAATAAAATTCAGTTTGGTTTGAATAATTCTTGTTTGTCAACTTATAAATAAAAAATAGAATTAAATCAAATTCAACAAAAATCGAAACAAAATCAAACCAAATTGAATAAATGTTGAATCAAACAATTCAAATTGGCTTTTGATTTTCTTTCTCGTCCACAATTGATTGGTAAATTTATCTAAGGGTCTATTTGGATTAGCGGTGAGATTGGCTACGATGAGATTAAAAATTGTAGTAACGGTGACATTAAGTACTGTAACAATAAAATTAAATACTATAATAGTGAGATTAAAATTAACAATGAAAAATATATTTAGATTTAAACGTAACAATGATAGTAAAATGAATTATGGTAAGAAAACAAAATAACTATTAAATGCATTAGATTAAAATATATGTATATATATAATAAATAAATAAAATCATATTTATATTAAATAATAAGCTATATATTAAATTCTATTTATGTTAAATAATAATTAAAATTATTGTTTAAAAATATTTTAAATTTAAATTATAGACTATTAAATTATTTTTAATTAATTTATATTAGTTATATAATAAATATATATTTATTAATTGATTATATAACAATATGTTTTATTTATTATATTAATTAAAAATATTTTACAGTTTAACTAATATTTATAAAGAAAGAAAAAAGCTAGTAAAAAAAGAAAGGTATAGTTATAAAGCCATCCCCCAATCGGGAGGGATTTTTTCCACTAGAGCTGTGCTAGCTCTGTTACCCAAACTGGCTATGTAGTCAGATTGGGCTAAAAATGGCCTAATCAGATGACAAATCGGTCGGTTTAGGTGGGTTTAGATAGAGTTATCTTCAAATTTAAATTATTTTAAATTAAATTTATTTTAAATTTAGATTATTTTAGGTTCGGATATTGTTGAATTTGAATAATTTTGAATTTTAACTATCTCGAGCTAGACCATTTTGGATATGAGGTTTTTTTTAGTTTGAGTTATTTTAGATTCAGATTGGTTCGATTTTGAGAGACCGTAAACAAATTCAAAAAAATTTCAAATTTCAAAAGCTATAAATATTTTTTAATTTTGATTGTAAAAATTAATTTAACTTTTACGTAATGATAGAAATGCTAAAATTAATTTTTTAAAAAATTAATAGCTATATAATAAATTTTTTATATATTGAGTATCAATTTATTGAATTTAATATTATCTATTATTTTTAGTATAGTGTCCTTTAAGTAGCAATGCTTATTGAATGCAATGTCCAATAGCTGCAATATGATGCATGTTTTGATGCTTTGATGGATTTGGATATTGTGCATATGCTGCAACCTACTTGCCATATGTTATGTTATTCAGACTTGAGATACATATATATATTCAATACAAATACATTTAATTTTTTTAAAAAAATTTATATAAAAAATTTTAAAAAAAAAACTAAGCATGCTTTTGTTAAGCATATATCTGTGTCTCATATGCTGAACCAAGTAATGTAGATTACTAACACATTAATATATATTTTTTGTGTCATGCTTGTGCATATGTGTTTAACTGAAACAAGATAAAAAAAATAATGTTTGGGAGGGAATCAGGGAGTAAATAGGGTGCAATGTCATTGGATTAAGGATAACAAGGCACTTTTAAGCTTTTGAAGTAAATAAAAAATGTATCACGGTTCACACCAACTTACTGAGATTTACAGTTTATCGATAAAAAACATCTCACAGGTTGAAGATTATGTGAACATTTATATATGCAATTGAACTTTAATACACAATCGATGAGAGATTCATAGCTCTTCTCTAGTATCATAATATCATCCTTCACTCTAATGAGGGTTCACTTTTTTCAGTGGCACATCATTAGTATCTCAGAGACAGTTTTGATACTAAAGATTACAATGCACGCCAAGTTGTAAGATATTGTTTGCTTTGTTCTATTAGGCTTCCATTGTTTACAGAAGTCACATCATATGTTGAAGATAGTGTGAACATTAGTATGCCTAATTAAATACTAGGGCACATGGAATTCATTGCTTCTTTCTAAAATAATAACATTGTCTTCACTTCAATGAAGGTCTATTGTCCTCAGTGGCACATCACTAGTACTTTACGTGTTTGTTTTAATATCAAATGTTACATTTTCATACTAACCTATCAAGTATTGTCTATTTTGATCTTCTAGTCTCACGTTTTTGTCCAAAAAAAAAACCTCATAAGTTGAGAATCATGATTCTTTCTTAAAATCATGGCGACAATCGTGTTTTCGATTGAAAATAAAAACAAACTTTTTTGGTAGATAGCTTGGCCTGTAATCTTTGGAATAGCTAGACTACAAATATTTTGTGTCAACTAATATGGATGGATACCTCTTTTAAAATTCAACCTTTATATCATGCCTTATTTACTAGTATTAAATTAGATTGTCCCACATCTTAAGAAAAGAATTTATATTTGATGCACTGTTAGTGTATAGATTTATATATTTACAGTGAATCATATCTTATCACTTATTGAAAAACAAAGTGCATTTGTTTTTAAAGATTTTTAAAATTTTTTATTTGATTAGTAATAAGGTGTCATAATATTAAACATTGACAGTGTAAAGACTTGCGTCAAATACAAACCATTAAGAAAAATTAAAAAAAAAAACAATAAAGGTATCCATTAGTTAGGTTAGGTTAGGTCATGGTCCAAAAAATTTTGAATTCTTTGTCTAAGTCCATTTTTAGCTTAGTTTGGTTTGCTTATATTACTTATATTTACTATTATAGTTAATAAAAAATAAAAAAATTTATTTTTAAATTAATATTTATAATTAAATTTAAATAAAAATATATTTTAATTATTAAATATCAATTTCGATTAGGTCGGGTCATCCTGAGTGAACAAAAGACTTATCCAAAATTCGATTTGTAAATAGTTTAGTTTGTGTACAGGTCTACTTAAAAGGTTATTTACAGGGAAAAAATTAACAATAGAATGCAAATTGCAATTTAATGAAAACAAGATCCAAATTAGAATAACTTGAACAAAAAACAAAAAAAAATATATGTTTTTCATAGTATTAATATGCATAATGTCTTTTTTAAATATGTTATTAATTAGATAAAATTGAGGATTAAAAGCAAATTAGAACTTCAAAAAAAATTATGAAAATATATGCATATTAATAAAAAAATATTTTTAATACTTTAATGTATTTTAAATAGTCAAACGAGTGTTTGAATTGACAAGCCAGGCCAAGTTTTGGGAAAATAAATTTTTTTCCTATTCAAACTTGTCCAATCGTTTAAAGGTTTATAGTAGATGTATTTATGGGTTGAGCTCTGATTAAAATTTTTTTAAATTTGTTACTCAAACCTGAATCGATCCTAGTTTGAAAGCTTGAATTACCTAAAAAAACAATAAAAAAACTAAAAAATATTTTTATATTAATATTTTATATTTTTTTATAATCAAATTTAAATAAAATTTTTTTTGTTATTCAAATTAAATCAGATTGAATCAAATTTAAAAAAAAAAAACCTATATTCAAGGTTTGATCAAGCAACATAATAATTTTTTAATTTTATTTATAAAATATAAAAATTTTGAAAAGATATATATATATATATATATATATATATATCAAAATTCTATTTAAATAATATGATCATTAACGTTTTGTAAAAATCATATGATAATTCTTAATACCATCGTAAGAATAAAATTAAATTTCTTTAAAAAAATGTACTGCATATATTTGTTTTAAATGATTAATTTATGAAATATATGAGGATTTTTTTTATTTTAATGAAAAACCATTGCTTATGATTTAGTTAATAATAAGATTTCAAGTTTCTAAACCCTAAAAAAAGAAAAACAAATTCCCAATTGCTAAATCTCAAAGAATTAGGGCCTTGCTGCAACAATGAAGAAAACCAAACGCACCTCCTTTCCTCCTCCTTCAGCGGAAATCGTAGCAAGTAACCAAGTCCTCTTGACCCAAATCCTCGTAAGAATCCCTCTAAAACCCGTCCTCAAACTCAAATTAATCTCAAAACAATGGCTTTCGCTCATTTCTATTTTCGAATTCTCTCATTCCCACACTCTCCACCACCAAAGTCATGGCCTTCTAACCCCAACAGAACTCTACATAGACTTTGACCGGTATGAAGGAGCGTTTGAATTACCTGTTGTTGCCTTAAACCCTCAGACGAAAGTTCCCATCTTGGATTTCATCGATCAGTCATGCTTCACAGTCCTCCAATGTTACAATGGCTTGCTTTTGGGTCATTGTTTAAACAAAAGAAATGAAGAGTCGAGGTTTTTCGTCTGTAATCCAATTACCCATAAATTCAAAATAATTTCTGTGCCAGTTTCGCGGTCAGGTTCTTTTCGTGCTGTTAATTTAGCCTTTGATCCTATTAAATCACCTTATTATAAGATCATTTGTGTAAGGGAATTGGTTTATCCGAATGGGTTTGGTATCTATATTTATTCATCGAAGTCTGATGAATGGGATGCTTCCTGCATTAGTTTTGAGGCTAGCGAGAGTACAAGTTTTGAATATGGTGTTTTCTGTAATGGGATCATTCATTGGGATAGTTATTGTAGGGAATTTTTGCGGTTTGATTTGGAGAATAAAGTGGTGAAGAAAATGCCAATGTTGGCTCTTATGTTTCAAGCTCTAGAGGAGTCACAGCGTGAGGATTTTCGATGTTTTGGCCAGTCTCGGTGCTATTTGCATATTGGGGTTACATACGTTCCATGTTTTAAATTTAATTGTTTTGAGATGGTGACTAATTATTCTTATTGGTTCCTTATACAGTCTGAACCCGGATGATGCTTTGAACACTTTCCCTGAATTGAGGCAACCGCCTATTGATGCTATACTGAGTCTGGATCCCAAATTTTGTCTGTTATCCGATCTGAAGGTGGAGAGTCAAAAATTGTAATTTTTGTGGATTATAAAGCTATCTGCTATGAACTAAAGGATGGGGTTTTGCTTAATCTTTACGAGCTAAAGCAGTGTCCTGGGACCTTTAGATTGCTTAAATATTATGATATTGGAATCTATCAATATTTTGAGACCCTCTCTTGTGTTTGAGGGTCTATCTTCTAGTGGAAGTCTGGCATGGAGTTCGCACCAATCTTATCAGGCCTTGTTTCAGTAACTAATCCAGTAGTTATGTTGTATGCTTATCACTGTGTTACAATTTCTGCAGTTATAGGAGTTTGGATCTTAGTGTTCTCATGAAGGGATTTTTACATGTCAAGTGAGATTAGCAATCTAGTTTGTCTGTTCTTATTTACTGAATTCCTGTTCTATGATTTTTTTTGACAGTGTGCACCGGTTTTGCTCTGACTTTTCATTTTTCTTAAAGCACCCCTATCCAACCCATATCAGGACATGGTTATGGGGATATGACCCTCCAAATACATTGTAAAACTTAGTAAGAAATGAATATATCTTTGATGGATAGTACACAAATCTGGCACTCACACTTGTGTCTAAGTAACATAGGTTTGTATTGTATAGGGATTTGGTTAATTGCTTCTGCACCTCTTGTTGACTTGATTAATTGCTTTTATGTCGGTTCAAGATTTCTTGTTGGATTCCTGAGCTCTTTCAGCATAGCGATTTAATTATCAGTTCATGGTTCCCTATGCTGTGGGATTCATTATGTTTATGATTGGCCTTTTTAAACTTGTGGAAGAAAGAAAAGAATATTGATAAAAAGGAAAAAAAAAAAAATTAGAGAATTAAAGTTTGCCAGATATGGTAGAGAAGTAACAGAGTTGTGGAAATGGTGTGTGGCAGTACTTACCTAGGGATTTATCTCACCTTTAGCATGAGTTATATAAATATAAATAGAAATATATATATTAACCGAAACTTCCATGTCCCTTGAGCTGTCATTGTTACAAATCTTAAGAAAATCTAGCCACCATGGTGAGTATATATATATGTGTATATATGTATGTACATATGTACATATGTATATGGAGTATCTTGCATAGATAATTGGAAATTTATGCCAATTTTATTTTTCCTTGTGATAACAAGCATTAGCAGGGTAGGGTAGTTATTCCTCAAGAATATAGATCTAATTCTTTGAGCTACTCGTGCATATTTTACGGGAAAAGTGACCAAATTTAGAACCTTTCGTTCACCTAAGCAGGATAAATAAGTTGACTAGGCCTGAAACATGGCATGAGTAACGGTGGAGGCCGACAGATTGATATAGTTCGATGATAAAACTACTTTCGGCCAGGGCTGATGGTTTTGATATGCAAAGTTTCCTTTAGTAGCAATTTGATGGCGTGCCTGGAGGAATTCGGTTACTGTGGATGCAAGATTGCTAACATCTTGGCACCCTTTTTTTTCGCAGAGCCGGAATTCCTTTGATTTCGTGGTAACAGCATCAAGCTAATGAAGCTTTTGGGTCTTCATATTTATTCTTATCGTTTGCTTCTTGTGTTAAATCTTATATTTTCGTACATGGTATCATATTAGGGTATTTCGAGTTTAGCCAATGTGAATTTTAAACTGTCTGTTCTAGTGGATTGCCTGTTTTTGATTCATTGTTCTAAATCGCGATCGTACATTTTGTTGTGGACGAGATTGCAGTGTTGTTGGTGTTAGGTAACATGTTTGCCATTGTCGGTGACATGAATTTGGTAGTGTTTTGATAATGTTATCTCCTAATCTGTGCTTTAGTAAGACACCACTTTTGGGTGTTGTGTTGGGGTTTGGTGAACAGTTATTTCTAATGCATTAGTTGATGTGTGCATGGAGCAATGGTAACCTTTGAGTATTTGCATCCAATATAAAGATCCTTTTCCATGCACTATAATACTATATTACTTGGATATTTTATCGTTTTTCGTAAAATATTCATGTCCGATATTTTTATCCGATATACTTGGATTTCGGACATGATATGGCTTATTTTTTTATATAATTTATTTCAGTCAAAATCAGATTCATATTCCAGAGGGAGCTAAGTTTAAAAAAAGTAAGATATACAAAATCCCCTAAATGCTCAACCGACATAGAAATAGACAACGCTAAAAACCCAGGTCAAAATATTTGGAGGTTCTTGTATCTTATTATTTAGCCCATTTTAGTTCTTATATTAAAAAGTTGAGTAATATAGTCTTTATACTTTTAAAATTAAAGTAAAAAGGTAAAATCAATATTGCGGTAAGT
This sequence comes from Adansonia rubrostipa, assembly GCA_038381775.1. NCBI lineage: Eukaryota > Viridiplantae > Streptophyta > Magnoliopsida > Malvales > Malvaceae > Adansonia > Adansonia rubrostipa. The sequence goes on along the minus strand of JBBYHM010003652.1, from coordinate 17,429 downwards.
TTTCCCGTGAAAAACCTATTTTTCTTTGTTCACAACATCTCATAATAATATAATTTGTTTTGCGAAATGTTAGTATCAATTGTACACATCATTATTTTATCGAAAGTTAAATATCATGTCAATATTGAATCATTATTGTTTTGATTGTCTATATTTAAATAAATTTAAGATTTAAGGTTCGAACTTAACCGAAATTATACCATAGGATAGGTCTTATAAACTTACGGGTCAATCTATGGTTGAAAAATCTTTAGGACTGTTATTAAAAAAATAATAATAATCTTTAGGATTGCCCCTACAAAATACACACTTGCAATTGATTATATGATAATTTATAAAAATAAAAATAATTCTTATAAAAAAATTTTCAAAACTAATTTTTAAGTGATCAGTTATAACATGTTCAAATAGAATTGGAGACAAAATGTAAAGAATTAATTGGTTAAAATAATAAAGAAAACTCCTAATTTTCATCATTTAAGTGAGATAAGTCTTTATATTTTCATTGTAATTAAATAAGTTTTAATTTTTAATTTACGTTAAAATAATTTTTTTAATTTTTTATTTGTATCTAAATAAAGTTTAACCTTTAATTTGTACTAATTAAGCTCTTAATATAAATTAAAAACTTAAAATTTATATGATTTTATTTAAAATGAAATAATTCAAAAACCTTTTAATATTCTAGATAAAGAAAATTAAAATATAAAACAAATATATATATATATTTAAGATTCTAGTTTTAATTTTCATAAACAGACCAATAATTATACGAGATAAATATCATAATTTATTAAAATTTAAAAACAATCCTTCTGAAATAAAAAAAACAACTTTATAAAATATACAAATAACCTTCTATTAACGTCATTCATCATCAATAGTTGATCGTAGTTCAAAATTTTTTATTTATTTATATTTAAATTAAATTAAATTAATAATAATTTAAATATTTATATTATTATTTTAAATAATATTAAAATTTTAATTTTTTAAATTAATATTTATAATTAAATTTAAAAATAATTTTTATTGTAAAATAATAATTAAGATCAAATTAATTCAAAAACTTATTATTTAAATTAAATTTAATATAAATCCAATCTCTTAAACCAACGGAAGTAAACCAAAACCGTGAACGTCTAGTCATCAGTCACACGCATACCCATATATTACCCCAGAAGTTTCTTGGTTTCACCATCCGTAGATCATCCAGAAACCCTCCGATCTCCTTACTTAATAATCATCCAACGGTCCAAATCAATCCCCACCCTCTACTTTATCATTCACTCACCCTTCACTCTTTCTCCCACCTCTCTCTCTAACTCTCCGCCTTCTCAAGAACCTTTTCAGCTGCCAATGGCCATTCTCCTTAAAACGCTGCAGTTTAAATCCCCTCTTCCACTATCTCCATCTGTAAGACCCATATCCTTAAACTCTCCAAACCCCTTCCATGTCTTCTTTAAACAAAGACTTCCTCGTACAAGCTGTTCCCTCCGCTTCAGCTCCAACGCCTCTCTACGGTTCGTAAAGTTGGTTCCTTTTGCTTCAAATGGAGGTGAAGCTGAAACCATCGAGACCCAACAAGAAGTTCAAGAACCTGAAATTGAGGTAACTTTAACTTTCTCTCAACAACTTTCTATTTTTTTTTATGGTTTTATATTTCTGGGTTTGATTTCTTTTGCCTTGTTTTTATGTTTTTGTTTATTTTTCTTTTAGATTTGACAAAAATATTTCTGGATTTGGGAATTTAATGGCTGAAAATGTTAGAAATTAGAAAAAGATGGTAACTTGATAACGTATAGAATTTAGCTATATCAAGTAATTTACTTACAGAAAATCTTCTCTTTTTCTTTTTATCCATTGGATTAGTTTACTGAATGGCCTTAGCAATTAGAATCCTTTTTCTATTTTGACTATTTATTATGACAATTGGTAGGTATGTCCTACATTTCTAACTTTTTTGTCAGTCAAGTAGACATAAAACCTGGCAATTTGTGAATTTATCTGTGTCATGTTCGAGTTTAAGGTGCTTTATTTTTATATAAATTTTTATACACTACTAATTTGTATTATTTAGGCTTTTAGATATTAGTATCGTGTTTCTATCATTTATTTTATGTCATATTCGTATAATAGTGTCTAATTATAAATAAAACGAATGTCGGGGAAATCCTTTTTATGTCTAGTTGATATAGTGTCAGGTAATAAATGTTTACTGCTTTAGCATTTTCCATTTTCTTGGCTATCTTAGCTTTCTATGATTATGATTGTAAATTAACAGTGTCAAATATTCATAGGTTTTGTAATTAGGGTAGATATCATATATAGAAGGATTTTTAATGGAATCCAATCAAATTATTTGATAATTCATATGAAGCAGCAATTTCTGTTAAATGAAAGGGGACAATAGCTTAAACCTAGCAATGAACTAGGAGATTTTTATTTGTTAGGCCTTGAAGATGAGCTGAAATTGATGAAAATTTGGTTGAAGAAGAGAGTTGGCACTTGAGTTTCGAGTGCATCACTCTGCTTGAGAATTACAGTGAAGTTCATAATCATGCTGTAAACCTGAATTGACATTATCCAACTTTGTACTTGGTTCGATGCCATTCATCTTGAAATTGAAACATGTCTAGATGGAAATTTAGAGTCAAATCCAGTTCTTGGCTCCTTTCTGGATAGAAAGGTAAAATGGATCCAGTGATTTGTGCCACAATGTTACGATTGATAGTTTGATACATGAATCATCTCTTTCAAAGTTATCTATGTATATCGGTATAAAGGACTTATGCTTTTGACTTTTGATTGCTTTGATGACAATTTTGTTTCTGTCCCTGATTTATGAATATCTGTATAACTATGCTGCAAGCCTGCAACATCTCTTTATTTCCGGAAATTTCAGGTTCCTATGTTACAAATGATTTATCTCTCTCAAGTCCCTTTGGTTTTTCTCTCTTTTTCTGTAATCGGTATTTGCTTGCTTATGCGCGGTAGGAAGTCTACATACTAGTACCTTATGTCTCAAAAAGTTTCAGACCCTGAGAGTACTCTTCATTTGCATGAACTGGATGTAACTAAGGCAACGTACTTGGAATACTTTTCATTAAATGAGAGCCGACACTGCCCCTATTAACTTATTGTTGTTGGAGGAGATGAAACTGGGTTGTTATCTGAGATATGCAATGATTCTTATCTATTTCTTGTGCCTAAAAAGTGGAGTCCATAATGCTTTTATTCTCGTCCATTTGTTGATGTTTGTACTTTGAAGTGTTAAAAATATGGCACATCTGATACCTTGTTGGTAAGTTGGTACCTGAAAATTTTTATAAATGCAACTCAGTAAATTTCTGACAAAATAATAGCAATATCAGATTGACTGGCATAAGGTTAAGACTACGTTGAATGAGAGATTTTCGTATTGTTCTATTTTATTGCAATATTTTTCTTTACATATTTCTTTTTTTATCGCATTGTCAGAGACATATTTGTGGTCGCATTTTTCATACTGATGGATATATGTACAGGATTCTTCAGATGGTGCTGTTCCCATTGGAGAGGATGCTGCCGAAGATGAGAATAGTGATTTTGAAGAGGGACCTTCTTCAGCCATTGCATCATTGCTCCAAACATACAAGGAAGCTTTGGCAGGTAATGACGAGTCAAAAGTTGCTGACATAGAAGCATTTTTAAAATCCATCGAAGACGAGAAAATCGATCTCGAAAAGAAAATGGCTTCTTTGGCAGAAGAATTGTCGATAGAGAAGGATCGAATTCTTAGGATTAGTGCAGACTTTGACAACTTTCGAAAGAGGACTGAGAGAGAGCGCCTTTCATTGGTAACTAACGCCCGAGGGGAAGTATTGGAAAATTTGTTGCCTGTTTTGGATAATTTCGAGCGAGCTAAAGCCCAAATTAAGGTCGAGACAGAGGGAGAAGAGAAGATCAATAACAGCTATCAGAGTATCTACAAGCAGTTTATGGAGATTTTGGGCTCGCTCGGTGTTGAACTTGTGGAAACAGTGGGAAAACCCTTTGATCCAATGGTGAGTTGATACTATATTATGCTCTGCTCTTCCAACCTTTTCTTGACATGATAAATTTTACCGGAAACTTCTTCATAACTATGTTGCTCCAACCCTTCATATTTATTGAAGTACTCTTGTCTGGTATCTATGTTGTACCATTTTTGGATATGCCAAATATATGGAAGAACTTTAGAAAAAATTGAATATATCCGTGTCCGACACATGCTAATATCTGACACTCACACTCAAGTCCGAGTAACATAGCTTCATAACTGAATATTTTTGCATTGGGTACTTCCAAGTAAAGTGTACTCTGATAAATTGTGAATGTTCAACGTCCTCATTCAAATTTTATCTTACCGTGATCTTGTCCTCTTTCATCATTGAGGAGGCAGCTGGTGGTGAACTGATTGCCTTTCAAGTAGATTTGATAATTCATGTATTCATGTCGTATTAGTGTATTTTCACATTTTATAATCTTGTTTAAGTTATTATATATTTATATAAATTGATATGAGTTCAAGTCTATTGCATCGACTCCTCTTTTTTCTTGAAATACTTATGTCTGACACTTGTGTCCAGCACACATAAAGACATGGGTTTTGAGATATAACCCTTTAAGGTTCCTCCAACTACATAAGAAAACATCGAAAGAAAGGGACATATTTCTGTCGAACATATACCCATAACCAGCCCTCGCACTTGAGTTTGAGTAACAAAGCGTGCATCTGGGTATTGTTGATGGATACTCTGAAAATTTTTCTTACAAATTGTTTTGAATCTCTCTTTGCAAAAGCTGCATGAAGCAATTATGCGTGAGGAATCAACTGAATTCGAAGAAGGTATTATTCTTGAAGAATTTCGCAAAGGGTTCAAGCTCGGAGAGAGGCTGTTACGGCCATCAATGGTTAAAGTATCAGCCGGTCCGGGGCCTGCAAAGCCGGAACAAGGAGACTTATCGGAAGGGGAAGGGGCGGATGCAGGTGAAAGCACAGCGACCGGCGAAACTGATGAGAGCAATGAAGATGCGGAAAGCAGTGAACCGACCGAGACCAGACCGGGATCTGCGGAGTCTTCTTGAAGACTTGGATAAAGAACCTGCATTCAGTTTTGTCTTAAAGAATCCCTGTAGTATTAATTTTACCTCTATTGTTAGGACTCAATTTTGGTGTTGTTGATTGTTGTGTGGCTGATATATTATTGTTAATTTTTTATATTTTTTGAAGGATTTTACATTGAGATGAGGTAATAGCATGGATTTTGGAAACAGTTCTGTATCTCTTTTTATCTTCGCTTGCAAACTTGCTAATTGACCTGTTCATGACCGGCAACCCGTATTGGTTCGAGGTCTTAAAATAAGAGGTTTTATAATTTGAGCTTTAACTTGAGGTATTAATTTAATAATAAAAATTTTTTTATATAAATTTAATTATAAGTATTAATATAAAAATATTATTTAATATTATTTTAAATACTTAAAAAAATTTTTGGATTAGTTTGAGTTTAGTTTGACTCGTGCTTTTGTAAGGGAATACAAAATTTTTGAAGTGCGATCCGAGTTAAGAACAACTTCATTGGTTAATGGAGTTGCATAGATAGATTCAATAATAAGCCCAAGTAAATTTTAGTAATTTTGGACATGATAAGAATTGCAATACGAGTATAATACATTTAACAAATATAAAACATATAATTAACATGAGACGATTGAACATGCTGAATATGATATTTATAATATATGTATTGTATTTGTATTTAAAATTTGATACATTTAATAATTTGTATAATGTTTATTTTTATTTGATTCATATAAAAAATAAAACGTGAGATATGACACCGTATACATTAAATTGTTAGATTTAGATCCAAATTTGTTACGTGCATACTCACCATGCAAAATGAAAGATAAAATGAAAATGCTTGTTTCAAAATATATGTTTATATTCGCAAAAAAACTCAATATTAAGAACATATCAAATCTTAAGGCTTTACTTGATAAAGTAAAAAGAAAATTAAAAAGATGAAAAATATTTTTTTTTTCAAAAGTGTTTGGGAGGAAAAATAAGAGTGCAAAAAAAAAAAGATTTCTTTTCCATCCATTGTTTAGTAGAAATGAAAAAAATGAGAAAATAAAACTATATTATTTATTATAATACTTTTTCTAAATTAAGACAAAAATAAAATTTAAAAAATATGAAATTTTACTGGGAACGTAAGGAAAGTGACGGAGTTTGGACCTCGAAGAATAGGCATTATTCAATGGAAGTAATTACATGATTAATATTATTTATAAACAATCATCTTAGAAGATGTAGCAAATGAACTATATACACACAAACCATAAAAAATTATACGAGCATTATATTATATTCTAACATAATTTTGAATACTATATGAGAAAAATAATTAAAATATAATATAATATAAAAAATAAAATTATGATATAAATATACAAACATGTAAAATAATAACATCTTAAATAAAATAGTGATACGAAATAAAAAAACACAAATGACACGAATAACGATTGAATGGTCTACTTCCGGAGCACTCATGTACCTATTTTGCTTCATCTAACACATTAACATGAGCTTTTAGTTCATACTACTTGATAGAAAACAAGACTTACTCGTGAATATACGAAAGGACCGAAAATATAGTTTGTAGGTAGGTAAGCAGAAGCAAGACAACCATAGCAACAAATGAAATGAGCGACTAGGGAGAGTTAAACTAATCTGTCTTCAATGTTGCCTTCCATTTTTTCGAAGCAATCTTATCGAAGCAACTCCTTTTGATTTCTTCCATCACCCTCAAGTGCTGCATAGGATGGTAATAGGGATGGTGATAGGGTCCAATTGAAACCACATTTGGTTCATACGCCTCTTTATTTACTTCACGGAGTCGATAAGGCACTTTATAAATTGCCCAATTATTTGTTTCACCTACACTCCACTATTAAAATGATGGGTGAGATAATTAACTTGTTAATTAAAAATTAAAAAAAGCACAACTAATTAAGTAAATAAAAATGGAGATAAGCCTAGCCTTAGGAACTTCTTCCCTGTGCGTAAGAAACACATGACATGCATGCCTGGCTAGCAAAGTTATCAGATTTTTCAGCCAAAAGCACCCCAACTCGGCTAGGTTAGCAAATCGAAAAGTTACTTTGTAGTTTATAATAGTAAGGTTTTTCAATTACCTGGGGATGGTTGAAGGGAAGACGTTGCCGAATCTTAGGCGCTTTCATTATCACCATGGCTTGATGCTTTCAGGGTCTTTCTCTCTCTCTCTCTCTCTCTCTCGTGCGCGCGCGCTTGATTCTTCAAGACGATGATTGGTTGCTGAGAAACTGAAGGAAAGAGTTAAAAGAAAAATCCAAGTCATCCCTTTAACTTTTTTCCCTAGAATCTTTCAAACATTCAACCGACTCAGTACGGATTCTTGTTTTCACCAATTGACATATGAAGTGTAATTCATTTTATTTTTCCAACTCAGAACTAACGGATTGCTTTTGTTTCTTGAATTTTGGTTACTGTTTTAGGTAACAACTTTAAACGATGTTAATCTAGGAAATGTCAAATCCATGCTTGAAGTTTGAAAGAGGGATTAAATTTTTCTGAGGTAAAATTTTTTATTATTTAATAATTTTACATTTTTTTATTATTCGACCTCAAGATTTTGTGTTATTAAATAATAATTTAAGTTATCATGCTAGCACAAATTTATAAAGCTTTTGTTTAAAGCTTGACTCATACGTTGAGTTTATTGGGTCGAATGAGTTACTCGATTCATAAATAAATTTACAAGGATGGAGAAAAAAGAAAAAAAAGAAAAAAATTAAATAATAAAATCTTAAAAAGACAAATACTTAAAGAGAATTACTTTATTAAATCAAATGTGAGATTTAAAGACTTTAAACTACTTGAAGATTACCTATAGCACTCTATGTAGGACTGTAAATGAATAAACTTTCAATGAATTATTAATGAATAGTTTGATTGTTATTTATTTATATTTATTTATTAAGTTAAATAAACGATCATGAATATAATTTTAACGTTTGTTTATCAAATGAATTGAGTTTGAAAACATGTGCTCAGTTCATTTATATTCATGAAAAGTTCGTTTACAGTTTAGTTAAATTTCTATTATTAGTTTGCTTAGATTCATTTATTGTTCAATTATAATTTAATAATAATATTATTTTTTATTTCATTTATTTATAATAATATTTTTATTTTACTATTTTATATTTAAAATTTAAAAAAATGATATCAAAATAAAAAACAAAATTACCTTAACCTAAACACTAATTGTTTATTTACAATACATAAACATATCTTTAATTATTCGTGAACATATTCAATTATATGTTTGTGAATAAATTTATTTAATTTAAATGAATCAAGCTCGAACAGACCTATTAATAAATGATTCAAGCTCGAACACAGTTTTAAAAATTCTTAACAAAAATCAAACATGAACATATTCAAAATTAAATAAATGAACGCAAACTAAAACTTATACGTTCATTTTCAGCCTAACCCCTACATTAGAAAAATAAGAAAATAAATACCATTCTAACATTATAATTTGTAGAGATAATTAATTAATTTCCTACAACAAAAAAATGAACGATGAAAAGGAGTGGTTGATATTAGACTTGCTCTCGGGCTTGGCCGTGCTTGGTTGCAACCTTAAAAACCTGAAATTCAAGCTTAGATTCAAATTTAATTTTGTTCAATTTGATAGTTCGAATTTACTATTTAAATATATTAAAATATTAAAAAATTATTTTTATACTTTTATTTATATATATTTATAATTAAATTTAAATAAAAATTTTTTTTATTATATAATAGTGATTCAACCAGACCCGATCACAAATATCATATCCAAGCTTAGGTGAACTATACGACCTTTTAATAGTTCTAGTTGATGATCAATAAGATCATCCTGTGATGGTCAAAATCAACCGTCCAAAAAAAAAGTAACAAAAGATTTGTCAGTTCCTTCCACTTTCTCTCCAAATGTATGTAATCTTCTAAGGTATATTTGATCAAATGCTCATCGTTGAAGTTAAAATCACTGGTATAAAACAAATTCACACACACACACACACACATATATATATATAATGCATTTTTGGTGAATAAATTTATATACAGTTAGTTTATCATATTATACCTTTTTATTAAAAATAAAATTATATGTATTTTTTTAATTTTTTTTAAAATGTATCATCTAATTAACTAATAGTTTATAAATATATATTGTCAGTATAATAAATATAAATTAAAAGAAAACTAAATATTATATTATCATCTAATTTACTAATAGTATATAAATATATATTGTTAGTGCATAAAATATATTTAAAAAAATATTATATTTGTTTTAAAGAAGAACAAATAGACACTCGTTGAAAACTTCAACTGCAGAAACACGAGAATATTTAAATTATTTTCATGCCTACATACATACATACATCTATATATATATATATATATATATATATATATATATATAACATGAGAAGAAATATAGGGAAAAAAGTTCTTTATTCTTACCAGCTGAGAAAATTAGTTGGATTGATTTGCTTTGGGATGCCTCACTAAAAGTATTTTTGGAAGCTAAGGAAAAAAAAATGGTGAAAATTTGAAAAATGAGAAAGAGAAGGACGAAGGAATGAAGAACGATGAAAAAAAACTCGTGAACGACTTTGGTATGCATAAAGGAAGAGATGGGAGCAGCCGATGAGCCTCACTTTCAACACCCAATAATACCCACTACAAGTGGGACGGAAAGCTGCCGCTTTTACTTTGCCACGAGCATTTCTCCTTAATTTATATTCCACACATAATTTTATAAAGATTTAGCTTTACTTCTTTCTTTCTCTTTTACTTTAACTTTTTGCTTTTGCATTTTGTTTTTATTTTTTTTGCTTTCTTTTAATTAATGAAAGGAAAGATAATGACAATTACTCTTATCAATTCTGATTTAAATTTAAAAAATTTGATTATTTTATTTAAATTCAAATTTAATTTAATTAATTTAATCAAAAAAAATTAACAATCCAAAATCTATTAGGTATTTAACCTAAATTTAAATTAAAAATCAGTTTAAATTTTGGTAAAACTCTATTGATTATAGATTGCTTAGTAATTAAGTTTATTTAATACGTAAATATTCTTAATAAAAAATAAATCTTAGTGAATAAGAATTCTTGGTGATCAAGCAATTATTTCTATAAATATAGAGGGCCGTTGACCTTTAAAATTATAAGAGAGATGTAAACCTTATGAGATCTCATCGAGAAGGATTTGTAACTTTATTCGTACAAAATCTGTAAGTTGTTTATTGGAGTTTTATAAGTTTATCTGTGCAAAAGTTATTATGTGTAAGGAGAGTTTATAGCTATGAGGAAGGTTTATAGTTTTATTGTGTAAAAGCTACAAATAGTAATGTTTTATTAGTGGAGTGTTTTGACCCATTTTAGGGTCATGGATATAGGTTAGAGGAGCTGAATCACGATAAATTTGTGCTATTTTATTTCTTTCTTTTTGAATGCCTTTTATGGTTGTCGCATTATTCTTAACAAGGTTGACCAACCCAAACCAAGAAACGATTTGAATTTGTAATTACCTAAATCTAAAATGATCTAAATTCAAAATGACCTAAAACCAAAATAATTAAATCTAATAAACTTAAGTGTCAAACTTCATTAACCAAACTCAATCAACCCAAGTGTTAAGTTTTATGTTTTTAATTTCTTTGAGGAGTTATTTGGTTGCATGTAATGGTTTAGATTGCAAAATGAACCTGAACTCAAAAACTAGTTTGAAAAAACCTAAGCTCGAACCTATTTGCTCAAAAAGTTAATGGTCCGAACCCAAGAAAATTCAAACTCGAAATGATCCGAACCTAAAAGAACTCGACCTGAAACTGATCCTAACCCAAAACCGAATTTAATACTAAAAATAAAAATGATGAAATTGTAATTAAATAATTTTTTATAAAGCAAAAACTTTAATTATCAATTTTATTTTAGTATTCTTTTCATAACTTAATTAAATATTAAAAACTTAATTTATATTTTATATATGATGAAATAATAATTTATCAAAAGGTAAATCATATTGTGAGCTTTGAAAATATTATCAATGGGGTACATCATTCATTTATCATATTTTCTTCAATTTAATTATTTAAACTCACTGAATATTCAAAGTTTATATATTTTGGTAGCAAAATTTTAAGTGTTTTTTTTAATATTATTCTTATTTTATTACTGTTATTTCAAGAAACAATAATTGGACTCTGATAATTGTATAACAAAGTAATAAGGTAAATTAAAAAAAATATAAAAGCTATAATAGATAATATCATATCAAAATTAAAAAAAAAATCATATTTTAGACTTAAATTAGCAACTAGACTTGTCCACAGGCTGGGTGAGCAAGCTCGGCTTGATCTTGCCTGTATCTCAGATTTTAAGTTTTTGTGTTTTTTTCTTAAAAAATAAAATAATAATTTTTTATTTCAATTTAATTATAAAATATATAAACATTAATATAAAAGTAACTTTTTAATATTATGAGTAGTGATTCAGGCCTAAATAGGCGGGTCGAGTCGGACTAAATTTAGGCCTTAGTTTAGAATTCAAAATTTTTTCGGGCCACAGTCAGGCATATAAACACCTCTACTAGCAATATAATAAAATAGAATATAAGGATAACATAATAAAAACAACAAAAACTTAAAAATTAATATATATTTTCAAGTAACATCCATACCCAGACATGGAAAAATGGTTAAAGTAAGTGCACTCAATAGTACTTTAATGGGAAAGTCAAAACAAGTACAATATAAAAATATTAAATGATATTAACTCTTTATAATTGTAAAACAAATATTAAAAATATATTGTAAAGAATAAAATATATTTTAAAATAACATAGGTAAAAGATAATTTTGTGCTCAAGATATTTTATTTTAATATTTTATAAAAAAATATTGTAAATAATATAATAATACTATTAATAATTTATTGTTCATAATTTTATATATTATTTTATTTTATTTTGTTGTGAGAGAAATATTTTATACATAATTCTTTTAAAAATTTTAGTTTTCTATGTCCTAATATATTTTAATATAAATATAATCATAAAACATGATTTGAATATATAAATGTGTCAAAATTTACATAAAACGAATTATTAATATATCAAAATTTATATAAATATATAATATCCTTAATAAGATTATCAAATAAAAGTAACATGGATAAGAACACGACAAGTAATGACATATGACACAAATTGAAAATTTCAAATGCAACATGATAGTACAATCCAAACACAATTAAAAAATAATTAAAATATGATGTGAATATATAAAATGTGTCAATTATTTTAAATATTAATATGATTACTTTGTAATATAGAATATTAATTAATTTGATATAACAAATTAATTTTATATATAAATATACATTTTAATAAATAAATATATTACAAATATCATATTATAACAAAAATTTACTTAAAAATAATAATTTACTTTTTAAAATATTAAATTACGTAAAAGTGATTACATTTAACATAAAATAAAAATGATGAAAAACATATTTAAATGCGAAATTAAACTTGAAAAGGTCCGAACCCGAACAAATCCAAACCTGAATAATCCTGAATCCGAAAGAACTTAAACCCAAATAAGTCCAAACTTAAAAAAAATCTAAATCCAAAAATATCTAAAATGACCTAATCTTAATCTATCTGAATCCACTCAATTACCACGTTTACTTTTTAGGTGTACTTTTTGCTCTGGTTTGAAGTTTTTGCTGTCTCTAGTTGCATTTTGCTGATCTTGTTATTAGCATGAACTCTTTGACCTTTTGGTTATTAACAAAACGCTTTTGGCTTAAAAAAAAAAAACTATACTTTTATGCATACTAGAAGTTTAAGTTCCAGCTTTGACCAGATACTTATATTAACATTTTATAAAAGAATTAAAAACATATAATTAATGTTAATTATTTTATAATATTTATATAATTTTTTATTTATATGTTGTTGTGAGGATATTTTTAAAAATAATTTTAAAATATTTATTTTTTTATATCTTAATATATTATAATATAAATATATATAATTTGACATGAAAAAGAACATATAAAAATATATAAAAAATAAATTATCATATTATCAAAATTTATATAAATATATAATACATTTTCTTTTTCCTAATTCAATCAAAACATGAAGGAGGAAACCGTAAAACACCAGCCATAAGCCAGGACAGCCATAAACCAGAATAGCTATATACCTAAACCATAACAGCTAAACCATACCTAACCAAAACACAGCCCCCACATAATACAACCATCAAATCATATGCATCTTTAGTACATGAATCTAACTTAAGACTAGATAACATCACCATGCGATAACTTAATAACCAAGTGAGTAGCTTCACTTGTCCTAGAATTTGTAGAAGATTAAGAGAGCCATTTAATTACCATTAGCTCATCCTCATTCAAGTTGCATATCCCCAGATGACAATAAAAAAAGAAAAAAAACAATTACTGCAAGAGAACAACCATCTTGATCTTGAAATACCCTCCACAACCAAACCAAGGTATTCCCCAAACGGACCAATCCACAAAAATTCAGAATACCCACCTTAGGAGGCGACCATCCAGACACCTCATGAATGGCTTAACGAGATGTGAAAATCTCACACTCGAGTGGAATCGACTTCCTTGATGCTAGTAAAAAAATCCCACTACTTGTCTTGTTTTAACCCATAACGTAGACCTATTTTGACTGCGATTATAAAATTGAATATATAATACATTGAATATGATTATGATATTACAAAGTAACAAAAATATGAAAATTATTGCATCTGATATTAAATTGAAAGTTATTTTAATATTGTCAATTATATTTTACAATTTCAAATATAACATGATACATCATGAACATAACATGAAAAAACAATTAAAATATGATATGATACGAAAAATAACATGAACATGACATAAATAGAAACATGTATAAAAATCTAAATTTAACAAATTACTAACCTATTAAAATTTATATGAATATATAATATCTTATATGATTATGACATGAAAAAATAACATGAATACGATATGTAGCATAAATTTGGAAGTTATTTAAATAGTATAAAAAAACTTGACAATTTTAAACATGACTTGATTAGACGATACAACCATAACATAAAAAATAGTTAAAATACGACACAATACAAAAGGGAACACGCCAAGATTTCACAAGCATATGAAAATCTATATAAAATGATTTATTAAAGCATCAAAATTTATATAAATATATAATGCCTTGAATTCAATAATAATATAAAAATAATACGAATAAGATATAAATACATAAAAAATTATAAAAAATAGAAAAAAAAAAGTAAAATTAAAAAAAGCAGTTGCCATGTGACGACCCATGTAGTAATCTGTGGGATTACTTTAATATATTGTATATTGATATAGACAATGAGTTAAGAGAATAAGAAAAAAAAGAAGAAAACAATACTTTTATACATTGAAAGCAAAATTTTTCATCTTTCCAACAAAGAAAAGAAATTCCTTAACACCGAGGTAACAATAATATTCACAAGCATACTTTCTTAATCCTAAAATTCAAAGAAATATTTTAATATATATATATATATATATATATATATACATTATTTTCATAGGCTTGTTAGCATAAAGATTTTAAATGAAAGACAACTTTGAAACTAATTTGGCATAAATTTGCAAATATTCCCCAACAATGCTCTTTTAGAATCAAATGTGTTAAATGGTTTTGAATAAGCCTTACGCATTGAGATAACCTCGAACATTCAACAAAGTTTGTCAAGATATAAATTTTAGATTTTGATTTTAGCACTTCAAACCTCATTTTTGCTAGAATCAAAACATTAATTTAAAGCTTATTTTTACCAATTTGAACTATTTTGACATGTTTTAAATAACAAAAAAAAATTGTTCAATTGATCATTTGATTTTAGAATATATATATATATATATATATATATCAAATTCATGGAATTTCATGAACTAATTATTAAACCTTTTGTGAAATAGAACTTAAACTCTAGAATAGATTGCTTCTTCCAAAGGGAAAAGCGTATAGTGAATTATTTACATGCTTTAGATCACTTTTTAAGTGAATAATTTAATGTAAAAAGATATTGGCTTGGGTATGCACAATTCCTACATCAATTTCATGCAATAATTAATTATAACTTTTTACCCGGATTTGTTAATAGTTTTGCTTCTTACCGAAGCAATTTAGTTACATACCCAAACAATAAGAAGAAGAAGAAGAAGAAGAAGAAGAAGAAGAACAACAACAACAACAACAACAAACAAGAAGAAGAAAAAGAAGGAAAAGAAGAAGAAGAAGAAGAAGAAGAAGAAGAAGAAGAAGAACAACAACAACAAACAAACAAGCGAACTTTCCATAAATCACTCTTTTATTAGGTAGATATGGAATTAGTGACAAATGAAAGCAATCGAGAATACTACCAACAGTCTGCTTGTACATATTATATTATACTATAAATTAACCTATTATTTTTATTTCTGCCATGAAAGACAGTTTACAAGATAGTAACATACTTCTTCTTAGTCTTCTATTTTGTTGGTCGAAATTAATCCTATGGTTGATTAGCTTGAGCTTTAATTTGATTTAGCTGGTTTTCTTCAAACCACCAACACAGACATGATATTAGCAGAAGCACAAGCGCCACTAACGAAGCTATTCCCACAATGAACCAAATACCTGTTATTTCTTCAATTCAGAATAAAAAAATTACGTCGAAATTAAAAAAAAAAAAGCAAGAAAATGGCCTATACCAAAGTACTTGATTTTTTTAAAAATAAACTATAGTACGTATTCATGAAACAAAAATTTTCATGGATGAGTGGATGCAGCCAACTAAAACCATATATATATATGTAAGGAGAGAATTTTTTAGATACCCATGGTTGGTAGGTAGCTCGAAAGAATAACCTCCAAATTCAAATCAGAAAGGAAGGTCCAAGCTATTGATGTCGAAAGTAGGTTCTTCCTTGGTAGCTTTTATCCTCTATTCATGGTAGTTTGTTGTGGAACCTAGCTAGTTAGGGTTTATTTTAATAGAGTGTTGATATGTGGTCAAATGATCCAAAAAAATCTGGGCATATCTTTGGAATTTGACCCAATTCATTGATTTCTAAATTAGATGCATGCTAAACATTCACTTTTTATGATTTCTAAATTAATTGATTAATTAATTGTAAATTATTAGACCAAGTTTTTAAAAAAGGAAATACATAAATCGAATGATCTTGTATTGATTTAGACCTTTTCAAAAGTCATGTTACCTATCCAAATTTAAAAATTTGTTCAATATTTGATAGGTTTAAATAAAAATATTAAGTCGAAAAATGAGCTTAAGTAAAAAAATAAAAAATGGCCTATACCTCCGGTAGAAAATTTTAAGCCTTAGCCCAGTTTATCCCTACTTGAATAGAGCTTTTTTATTATATAATTTATATTTTTATAATATAAATAGATATTTTATAAAAATAGTTATAATTTTATTTTACTAGTTGTTAATGGAAGTCAAACCATGTATTTTTAAAATAATATTAACAAAATTTTCATAAAAGATATATCTAATTATTGGAAATTAAATTAAAAATATACTAATATAAACAGGCTTGAACTACCTATTTACAAATATAACGAGCTTGGATAAAAAAATCTACTCACATTTTAGGTCGGGTTTAGCCTGAACAAAAATATACTATCTTAATACCTTACATAGATCGGCTTAGCCTGTGAGCATGTCTATATTAATTATTACTAATTATGTTCAAAGAAATTATTTGGCCTTTAGTTAAATATTTATTATTAATATAAATGTATAATATATAGGATCCTATTCCTTTTGATATTGGCTAATTTATTTATCGGTATAAAACTAATTTAATTAGTAAAAACTGAAAAAAAAGTTAAAACTGGTTTGATATTTTTTTTTTTTTCAAATTTTGCTCTGTAAATGATGAGTTTGAACTTTTAATCTTTTAAGTTTATGTTAAAAACCATATAATTAAATCAAATAATATTTTTCATTAATTATTTATCATATTTAATATTTATTTAATATTAAAATTATTTTTTAATATTTAAAATCTTATTTAAATAAATTGATCAATCCAAAAAGGAATTGAAAGTTTTACCGATTCAACTTTTGATAGTATTTTTTTATATCTCAAAGCAGACCAAATGAGTAAAAATCATCATTTAATTATTAAAATCTTTTAACTTTCATATCATATCACATATATATATATATATATAT
>JBBYHM010003610.1:1585-12166 GCA_038381775.1 Adansonia rubrostipa | reverse complement strand
ATTAAAAAATCTTACCTAATTTAATCTTATTTATCTTAATTATTATATAATTAAAATTTACCAATCTTACATTTGTTATTGTCATGAAACAAACAAACTAGTTAAATGGATAAATGCATAAATAATCTGCAATTTATAATTAACTAAAATAGATAATAAATCAGTAAATTAATAACATGAAAAAAAAGCCAAAAAGTACTTTTAAGAATTAAAAAGTATAAAAAACATTTGATAAATAGTTAAATTAATAAAATAAAAGAGGAAAAAAAACCAACCGCATACGGGTCGAATCTCGAGCAAATTTGCCCGTCGATGGCCCAACCCGATGGATTTTTTTTGTTTTATATTTTTTTTTCATAATAACAAAGCTAAAAATTTCTGTCTCTGATTTTCTCTCGCCTCAACCCTTCTTATTCGTGCTTCCAGAAACCGGCGGTTTTTCGCCGTTTGTTCCACCTTTGACCGCCATTGACGAAGCCCGGAAACTCACGAAATTACTTCCAAAGCTTTCCTTTGACCTCGTCTTTCCATTTCTGGTTTAGTTTTTTCTAAATCCAAACTTTAAATACCAGATATAGACAATGAGAATCCCTAGCACTAAACTACCTAAAACCTTGTTTGCCGTCCAAACCACCGGAGAAAAATCATTTCCTCTTTGCTTAAGCTTCCACTAACCCAACACTCAAGAACACAAAAAAAAAAAAAAAAAACTAGAACCCAGATTTCTAGAAACCTCGAAATAATCACTTCTATGCCAAATCTTCCTATGAAGTTTTTGTTTGCTGATTATTGTGTTCTTCCCCGCTCTCCTGATTGCTTTCATTTCGTTATTATTTTTTGTGATTTTTAGATGAATTTTTCCTTAATGTTAGGTTTATCTTCTTTTCAAGATACCGAATTTAAATTTCCATCTTGATCATATCTTGTCTTAAGTTGCTTGATATTTTGATTCGAAATTTTGGACTATTTTGATTTCCCGGTTTATGTTGTCTCGGCTTCCGGCTGAGAAGAAATAGAAAATAAAATAAAAATAGAAATAAAAATAAATTGATAAATAAATAAATAAATAAACAAAGATAATAATAATAATAATAATAATAAATGTAAGGATACGGGAAGAGATGGGAAAATCTTCAAAAAGCCCAACATACAGAGAACACCGATTGGACTCGAGAACCCAAAGTTCGGTTAAATTCGAAACAAAATGTCAAGTGAAAATGGGGGTCTAATATACAGCCAAATAGAAGTCTACAAAATATAATGTAATACATAGTTTTACTATGTCTACTATTTAAATTGAAATATTCAATAATACTCAAAGAACTCCCCAACTTCATCAAAACGAAAAATAAACTCTCAATCTTTTACTAAACGGAATTAAAACTATGAACTGAGAGTTTATTTCCTTTTTTCATAAAATATGTTCATAGTTAAAATATTGATGACTTATAGTAAAATAAAATACAATGAGATGAAAGTTCATTCCATTCATTCCATGTAGTAAAAGACTGAGAACTTATTTTTGGTTTTTTATAAAATTTGAGAGTTTATTTTAATATTATTTTGAGATATTTGAAAATAAATAACATAAAAATTGAATTTATAATATTAAATTTCAATTGTTAAAAAAAATTGAAAAATATATTTATTTCACTAATAGAAAAAGAAGACGATAAAGGAGCTAACAAAAATGGGAGGATGATAAAATCAACATAAAATTCAAGAATAAAGTTTCTTGTGCCTAACTAAAGAGTCCGTTTACCGTTCCAGTTTAGAACCAGCTTTCGGGACAACCCGCTTTCCATCATAACTTCAACGACAAACAGGTGGAAAAAAATTTTGAGTTTTAAACTCAAAAGCTTGCCTTTTTAAATCCCAACCAAAAAGTTATAACTTTGGCATCTTTTGGGGTTTAGTCAGAACTTGTTTTTTATTACTGGCCAAAGAACAAAATTGCTTTTTCAAGCAAATTACTTTATTATCCTGTCATTATAAACTTTTTATTATTTTGTGGAATAATTATTTAATAAATTGGTAGTAAAATTTTGTAACTGAATATTTTTAAAAGATAAAAACTAAATAAACAAGACATTTGGTAGTGCCTTAACCTCACTTGTGGGGTTAAAAAACTTTACTGTTATCAAATAATAATCTTATTTTATGTATATTTTTGAATATTTCAATTTATGGAGTTTTGATAAGTGCTTAATTTTATGTAAATTATTTTTCTATTTTAATCTTTTCTAGTTATTTTTTTATGATTATCATAAGCATTTATTTTTCTTTTTTATTTTGCAAGATTTAATTGGATGAAAAATAAAAAAGAAGCAGAAATTGGCTAAATTAGAAAATTTGTGTGGGTTTTGAATTCTAATGAGCTAATCTTGAAGATCTTTGATCATACTAGGAGAAGTTGGAAGATAAAGTTCTACTTGGGTTAAAAGTTTGAAAGCTGAAATAATTATCTTTAAAGATTATATTTATCTCTTAGATAAATGAAGAAAATCAGCCCACAAATCTAACATTATGGCTACATTCAGAAAGAATATTGCACATAACCTCTCAAGAGATCAAGATAAAGATGAAAGATTGATTTTTGATTTTTGTTTTGATAAATTAATGTTATTATCTTTATCCCTAGCTTTAGTTGAATTCTTTCCCTATAAATAGAGAGGGGTTAAACAATTTTGATCATCTCATTCTTATTCTTCTTCTCTATTTTCTTCATTGTTTTCTAAATTATGTCTTTCTAAGTTTTTTATTTGGTAGTAAAAAGATTTGCAAGCTTTTGTATTATTTATCATGAGAAATAAATGAATTTGTTTTTAAAATCATTTTTTTTTTTTACAAATATCTTGTGTTTTTCTATTTAAATGTTATGGTTATATGATTTCAACTTCTAGGAAGCATACTAGTAGTTTTCTCATATTTAATCTAGAGCTAGTTTAATTAATTAAATACGTAATAGTTTGATTAGTTTTATATAAGTAGCAAAATAACTTTAATGAGGATGGTCAAGTTTTCATTTTAAAAGTTATAAAAAATACAAGTCTTTATTAAATAAAATCAGCTTTTGATTTTGTTAGATTGAATCAGTTAAACTTTTCTAGTTTTTAAAGCTTTCTTTTAATTACATTCTAAAGCTTCTTTTAGGGTATTTAAATGATAAGGGTTAATTATAGTGCTTAACTTGGTTAATTAGGTAGTAAGGGAAAGTAAGGAAGTCAATGCGTGTTTGATTCCATGGCTGATTTATTTATTTAAAAAATATGCATAAGAGTTTTCAATGATTGATAATAATACACTAGTAAGCAATATTGATTTACTACCAAAGTCTTTTCATTGTTGATTTTTATTACTTAAATTATTTTCAAGGTTTTTTTATTTTGTTTTAAAAAACAATTTAAACCCCTATTTACTTTTATTAATTAGATTTTACTATTTTTTCTATCACATCGTTTCTTTTCTTTCTATTCTCAAAATCAGTTTTGAACTTCTAAAGGTTCTTGTAGGATACGATCTTTACTTCCTTACATTACAAATCTAAAAATAAAGCTAAAGGAAGTGAGCAATATAAACGAGTAGCATCGACAACTACCAAGTTCAATCCATCCATAATGCGTGAACCCATACTTGCCAATTTTAACTCGAACTCAAAAAATTTGATCAACTCATCTAAACACAAACTCAACGTGACTTAATTTGACTAGAAAAAGTAATATGATTGGGGCATTTTATTTTAAAAACATTAAGTTAATAAAAATAATAGTTATAACATAAATTATTAATTCGTTTTAATTTATAACTAGCAATAATCATTTTAGATTGTAATAAAATATACAAATACCATTTGATATGTATAAATTGATTATATTCCTATTTTTAATCTCTTATCTATAATTAAAATATTGTAATAATTATACACACCTAGGTACCGTATAAAATCTATTTAATTTAGACCTGAAACAAAAATCGGTTTCATTAAATTTATAGTTAAATTTAATTTTATTAAACCAATATGAAGTCCATCTTTTTTTTTTTTTTTTTACCTTTAAGTTTGTTGGATTTTAAACTTATTTTCGGACTTTGATTTAGACATTAGATCCTTGTTGGGTTTTGAGCTTCAAATTACTAAATGGACTAAAATATTTACATTAAATTGACCAATATCTGTATTCATATGGATCATACCTAATGTTTATTTATTAAAAACACATATCTTGTTGCAACCAAGATAAAACTAGTTAAGCCAATTTGAAGTCTATCCTTTTTTTACCTTTAAATTTATTGGATCTTAAAATACGTTTAAACTTTGAATTAGGGATTAGGTCCTTTTTGGGTTTTAAGGCTTCAAATTATTAAATGGGTTAAGTTTTTAGATTGGACCAATTCATATCCGTATTTATACGAAACATATAGAATGTTTTATTTATTAAAACACATTCATTTTTATAATTCATTTTTAAATAGATAAAACTTATTATTGATGATATTTGAGATAGATAATATAAATTTTGTTAGTAATATTTATTAAAAATTGTTAAATGATAATACTTGTTTAAGTGAAACCGATACTCAAATTTGAAAAATTAACAATTATGCGAAAATCCAAAAATTAAGTTAGAAATTTATTTTTATTAAAATTTAATTTCTACATTTATTTTTGAATATTATTTATTATTTATTTTTATATTTCAATAATATTTTAATTAAATCTAACACAATTAAGTAATTTGTTTAAATTTATTTGATTTTAAAATTAATAAATTAAACTAAAATTATCTGAACTCTGGTGTCAAACCTGATTCTTCGAACTTAAAATATGTCGAATTCAAATAATCTAAGTATTAAATCCTATTAACCTTAATCAAAATGACTCAAACATGAATTGATTCGGCCAAAAACCGACCTAATTCATACAATTGGTAGGTCCGGGTGAACCCACTCCAAAGTGAAACAACCAGTTTAAAATTTTTAGGCTCCCACTGTCTGTTAATTGTTAGGCTATTTAAACATGGTTTAATATAGCATTTAACGCCAATAAAAGGGCAAGGTAGCTTCCCTGAAATAGACTCCGTGAATTGATATTCTGAGGATGTCAGAAACAAAATAACAAGAAGAAATATTCGCTGCACCCTTTTGATAAGAATCTAGGCCGTTAAACTAATAAGAATTATCAGTCAAGTGATTTGGTTCTTGATCGGGGAATCAAATTAATTTTCGCACAAGCAATCTTGAATTTAATTCTTTAATTTATAATTATTCTGCAATGAAAAGTTTCTACATTGTTATCAGGACCTAAAGTCTTGATTTCTGATTTGAATAATATGAATAAAGCCTCGAATTTGGCATGCTACAAATCTTACCGAAAAACTTCTGGATGCCATCGGATATTACACAGTGTGTAAGAACATGATGTTTGAACAATATGGACTTAAACGGGCATTAGGATCCAAGTTTTTAATATTCAAGTTGTGTGTGTGTGTGTGTGTTTTTTTTTTTTTTTTCGAAGAAAACCAGAAAATGGGAGGTTTTTTTTTTCTTGGCATTTGAATTCCTTAAGAACATTTTCTAGCGAAACATAAAATTTTGCGAAGAATTTAGATGCTTGACCAAGGGCATTCGAATGTCTTAGGCAATTTTCCCATAAAGCACAAAAATCCTACGAGGAATTCGGATGCTTAACCCAAACCAAGTGGATGCCCTAGACATTTTTTATATAATATGAAAAAAGTTGCGACGCATTCAAATGCCCGCTTGGGCTTGGATGCCCAAGAAAAAATTTTTAATATAATTTCTTTTGAAGCGAAGCATTCGAACGTCTTTAAATTACCTTGTATCCCCTGATTTATTTTTCATTCCAAAGTTTTTATTTAGAACCTTAGAAGTCAATATATCACAAAACTTGTTCGAATTTGTTTTATATTACTATGAGCTATGAGATTAGAGTTAAAAATATTTTGACGTATTTGTTGTAGAAAATCATTATAAAAGCTTAAAGATTTAACGATAAAAGCAAAAACAAAAACCAGAGATGATGATGATGATGATATACATATATATAAAGAAATTTACTATATTTGCACTTAAAAGCATTAGAATTTAATATTTCAAGTTGAAGGCATTTGCTATTCTAAGTTTTAAACGTTGAAAAAATATTAAAGGTTAATAATAGAGTCCAACTTTAATGGAAATTAAAGATGAAATATGAGTCAAATTGCAATAAACATTGTCTGTTATAAATAATTGAAAGCAAGAAAAACAACCCTTGATGCTATCATTGGTTCTTTTCTTGTGCTTCTCAACCCATTACGCAATTTACCATATTTTTTATGGTTTATCATTCAAAACCTATAAAAAAGTTTATCATTCGCTTTATATCTTGGCAACGAATTCTTTTATTTATTATTATTTATAATAAAAGGAACCTTTAAAAAAATGGATAATTCGCCCATAAAGATGAAAGATGAGTCAAATTGCAATATTAAACAATTGAAAAAGCATTTCCCAAATACCTCATTCTATTGATTAAAAAAGAAAGAGAATCATTGGTGCTCTATTATTGGCTTATCGGTTTTTTTCTCGTGCTTCTCAACCCACTATGCAATTTAAAAAATAATCGATCATTTATTACTTATTAATTCATGGAGGGCTCCTTTCATCATCTGTTATTTGAATTTGACACAATTAAATCTTCAATCTTGGAAACTTGCATTTTATCGATTTTCATGGTCCCAAAGAAAGATGATTGTTGTGATATTGATGATTAGTGCCAAACTTAGTTTTAAGAAAGAATACTATAACCTATCCTTTTTAAGAGCGTTAATCAAGTATAGGATTTTATTAAATCGGATAGATTCAGTAGAAACACACCTAGATGAAAAAATTAGTTGTAACTCTATAATTCACGTTTAGTTATATTTGGCATGTTATGAGAATCTTTCAATAAAATTTTAGCAAAATATGACTCGATCAAATATTATTTTAAATTTAATCCAATTTAATTTAAAATTAATAAATTGAAGTGGAAATAATCTAAACTCTAATAACTTAAATGTTAAACTCAAATTATCTAAATCCAAAATAATCAAAATCTAAAATAGCTCAAACCTGAATAATTCAAACTAAAAATAACTTGAATTTAAAAGATCTAAATACGAAATTAACTTAAATTAATCGGATTCTAATCCATTTAATTAAACAACTATAGATAACACGCCATAGAGATGAAACATATGTCAAATTGCAATAAACAATGTCAGACAACACTTTATACGATCATTGTTCTTGTATCGTGGTTCTCATCCCTTTTATGCTATTTTAAATTAGACCAATATGACCCCGCAATACACCGATATGACTAAACTCTTCTAAAAATGACTTAATTTAAAATTATGATAATACAAAATTAATTAACTTAAATTAATTAGATTCTGGTCTATTTAATTAAACAAAGTAGATAACAACACACCATAAAGATGAAACATGTGTCTAATAGCAATAAACAGTGTAAAAATTGTTTTTTTCTCGTGGTTCCTCTATACTATTAAAATTAGGCCAATATATATGACCACGCAATACACCAATATGGCTAAACTCTTCTAATAATTGATCATTTAATTATTTATTAATTCATCAAGTGCTCCCTTCTATTATCAATTCTTTGAATTTGGCATAGTATATACTGAAGCGGGCCTAAGCTCGGTAAAGGTAAGTCGACTTCCATTGTCAAAAGAATGATAATTGTAATTGTGACATCGATGGGTGTAGGGACAATTACTGTAGAAGATTTATATCTATGTATTTTGTGAAGATCAAAATCGAATTTTATCTGTCAGCAATTGTTTATTTAAATTTTAGGTTCAATCATGATAAATGCATGTATTGAGCAGAATAAAAGAATTGAAGAGACTATTTATCCGCCAAGAAAAGATATACCAAGCAGAATAAAATAACATAAAAAACATATTTATGCACCTTTGTTTTGCTTCTCTGTCTTCTATTGTCCTTTAGGCTTCTCTCAGCCGCTTTGGCCAATGGTCTAAATAAACAAATATTGAACTGACTTTTTACCATGGAATTAGTCTTAAACGATGTTATTTTGAATTTTTTTTAATTATTCACATTTAATATTTGTGTCAATTCATATATTCCAAAATGAATATGTTGGATATATAAACTGTAAAAGATGAATGCTAGAAACAAAGAGTAAACACGATTCTAAAATACTATTATAATTCGAAAATATAGAAAAAAACGAGAATTTTTTTTTCAAATTTGAAGAATAAAAATTGAGAAATCGATTAAGTCAAGGTTTGAAACCTTTATCCTTAAAACGATCATTGCCTGCCTCTCGATGCTTAACAGATTTGCATAACCCATCTCCTAGGCCTTTTTAATCATGTCATAAATTGAAAGCATTGTCAATCCTAACACAGCAAAACAAGAGCATGCAAACTTTTTTTTCTCAACAACAAGAATGAGGACAATAGAACCGACAAGAAAAATCTCGGATCTTCGATGAAGATGAAAAAACTTGCAATATTTTTTTTTACCATTCCCAAAAAAAAAAAGTAGTTTCACTTTAATAGACAATAAAAACATCCAAGGAGCAATTACCAAATTAAATAGTACAGTAAGCATTTAATGCCAAAATGAAATGGTTACGAACATTAAATATTACAATTAAAACCAAAACTATTTAGATAAAAATTTCTTAATTAGATAACTGATTGGTTCAAGTTGGGTTTAATAACTCTAATGAGTTGGGCTTAAATAACTCTAACATGTGGGGCTTTAGAAAGATAAGGCCTACTCAACCTTAAACCCAAGCCCAAGCAACACCAACCAATTTTCTTCCTCTTCCAAGAACAATTTCTTATTCACCATGAATATCAATCGTATATCGTAATCATATACCGTGTATCTATGTATGACAACCTATGTAGGGTACACATATTTCATATTATACACCATTAAAATTAAGTATTGACATCCAATAATCGCCCATATGAATGGAAATCGTATGATTAAAATGATAAACTGACTCAGAATATGAGAAAAAATAACTATGTAAGAGTTATTGCATTAAGATAGATAGCTTTTGGCTTTGAACCTGCCCTTATGATAGCTATTGAATTTACATGGCTAACTAGTGAACTTGATTTCTTGAACTATTTAGCCTTTCTTGTAGACTAAGACAATAGGTGTCACACAATCCTTCTTAGAACACTCTTAATTCTCACAGTTATGTTCATTTTGGCCTCGAACATGTCTTGGTTTTTGAGAATGCTTTAGAAAATTTAGCCTTACCAATTCTTATAGAATTGGCCACAATTCACACTCATATAACTAAACTTTTATCAAGAGTATCCTGCAATACTCCACTTGATTTCATTAAGCTATAAAAATCATTAAAGCATAGCTTAACCTAACTCTTTTATAAGTAACACTGATTCATCTTATGAATGCGTTGGAGTGTTTAACTCCTTCAGTGCTCACATTAAGTTAATATAACTTGGCTGTCCCTTTAAACCTAGATATTAGGATCTCTAGTCAATTAGGTTAGGTCACCATTGTGTAACTTTTAAATTTATAGGCTTAAGTCTCATTCCTCTTGATGATTTAAAGACTTGCTCTCTCTTTAAGCCTTTCGTTAGCTGATCTAGGGTATTTTTCTTTGATTTCACATAATCAATGGAGATAATTCCATTTGCGAGCAACTAACTGACAGTATTGTGTCTTCAACGAATGTGTTAAGACTTACTATTATACAAAGTATTTGGTGCCTTATCAATTGTAGATTGGCAACTAAAATGTATATATATTGGAGGCACATGTTTTGGTTCACTTGAAATATCTTTTAAAAAGTTCCAAAGCCATTTAGCTTCTTTCCTAGCTTTATCTAAAGCTATGAATTCAAATTTCATAGTGGATCTGGCTATACATGTTTGCTTAAAAGATTTCCATGAAACTGTAGCTCTTCTAATAGTAAAGACATATTCGTTGGTGGATTCGAGTCTTTAGTATCTGATATCCAATTCATATCTTTGTATCCTTTAAGCATAGCTAGATATATAGCATAGTACATCCATAATTCGAGGTATATCTCAAATATCTGAGTACTTTTCATAATGGCCTTTCAGTAATCCTGTACAAGATTATTTGTGTATCTATTTAGTTTACTTACTGAATAGACTATGTTTGGCCTTATGCAGTTCATATGATATATTAGACTATCAATTATTCATGAATATTCTACCTAAGATATTGTGTTAAGTATTCTTCATTAAATGTACAATAACATTTATGGGTGTTTTAGCTACATTGGTATCATTTTTATTAAATCTCTTAAGGATTTTATTCACATAATGATCTTGAGTCAATACCAAATCATTTTGTGATTTAGGAATTTTAATTTCTAAAATCACATCTGCTACACCCATATCTTTCATATCAAACTTACTGATCAACCATGATTTGGTAGCTCTACTGATCTCGTCATTATTGCCTAGGATCAACAGATCATCTACGTATAGATAAGCAATGACATACCCCCTATCCGTATACTTTATGTATACA
>JBBYHM010003590.1:0-12167 GCA_038381775.1 Adansonia rubrostipa | reverse complement strand
TTTTCCATGGTCTAGGGACTTCGTAATTTTATGAATGTTAAGGTCATTTGGCTTATTTTCTATTATGTAGGGACTTTCATGCAATTCTATGAATGTTGGGGGTCATTTTCCATGATCTAAGGAGTTTCATGAAATTTTATGTAAGATGGGGTCATTTAGGTCATTTTTCATGATCTATAAACTTTTATGTATAATGTATCTGGAGTTCATTTTGGTCCTTTTTTTTAGTTAGGGATTTTCATGTAATTTCATTCATTTTAAAGATATTTATGTCGTTATCCATGACTTTTGGAATTATTATAAAAGGTTTCATGCATTTAAATCATAGTCTATGATTTAGGGACCATTTCGCAATGCCTCTACATGTTAACTCCATTTAGATGATTTTCCATAATCAAATGATCATTTTGCAATTTCTTGTATGTTATTTAAGGTCATTTTCATGATACTATGCCAAGATTTAAATATATATATATGTGGATTATAATATATATTTTTCAAAAATATAAGGCAATATCCCTAAGTTAAAATAGTCTATAGGTGTGCGTCTAGTATATGGAAGTCACCTCATTGATTATTTTTAACAAAGAAATACCCTCTTTAAACAAGCAAATTGGAATTTTTTTATTTCCTAAAAAAAAAACCTTTGGTATTCCTCTCCATTTTTTGGAAGGTTGCAAAAAATATTTCAATTTTCAAAATACATAAAAAAATAATTTAATTAAAAATAATAAAATTAATTACAAATAATTTCAAAAAATGACAATAATATTTAAATATCAGAAAATTAAAACCAACCATAATCAAGACTTTAGTTAACAATTAATAGGTACCAATTTATAGGCATCATGGAGGGAACATGTCCACTTCACGTGTAATAGACTTCCGAACTCTTTTCAAGTGAATTTTTGGCTACTAAGTAGACTTTTGAGTTTGCTTTTAAGGGTTTTGTAACCCTCCGAATAAGAACTCTAGTAGTTGAACAATCTTACCTAGCCAAAAATAAGATTGGTAGTGACTTCGAGTTATTTGGTCATTTTATAATGACCATTTAAGGTTAAGTTAGACAAGCGATTCGTTCGACAATTGTAAACACCCTATTTCCTCCAAGCCTCTAATTGATTTTTTTTTCGATTTTAGGGTTTAATTGAAATTTCTTTAGTTTAGGTCGTTTTGGATGAGTTATTGGTGATAGTAAAGTCTGATTGAGATTTCAAAATGTTTCTATGGGCTTAATTTAATGAAATAAGATATTTGAGCTTAATCCTCTGATTTAAGGGATAAGTGCTGGATTTGGAAAAATCGAGACTTGGTCTTGAAAATTTGAGTACGTCAAAAATTGACTAGTGTATATCTCTTAGAGTGATTAGAACGATTATTGATGTCATTTGAATGAAAAAGAGACTTGTTTTAAAAGTTGAAATCAAAAGTCAACCATAAATGAAAAGTCAACTATAGGTGAAGTCAACTGTATAAAATTAACCTTTATTGCCTTGAGTTAGATATTAAAATTAAGGGAGTTTTAAAGCTTGGATTTCAAAATTATTACACCAAAATGAAATTGAATATGGACTTTAGATCAAGAAAATGTAATCGAGATGGGGTCATGTAAAAACTTAGGAATTAAGGTGCCAGAAATTTCCAAAGAGCTTAATTTGAAAGGTCTGGGCTGTGAAATTCCAAATTTTTTGAGGGAAGGTTGTTAAAGGATATTTTTACTATAGGATGGAACATTCAATTACATTTTTTACTAGAACACTTCGTGACCAAGTGGATGTTACAAAAATTTATACAAGATTAGCTTAGTCAAATTTACACATATGCGTAATATGGAAATTGTGCTAATTTATTCATTAAGGGTACAAGGGTCATTTACCCTAATTTAGTCAGGAAGTTAGAGATCAATTTAATCTCACCTAAGGTTATTTAAGACTCAATTACTAGCATTTGGGCCTATAATTAGGGGTGAATGGCTAATCATTTTGACACTTTAAAACTTTTAACATTTTAAACACATTAGATATTCTAGAATATTCTCATTTTCTTTCATTTTCTTAGTGGAGGTTAAGCCTGATTAGGTAACATTTCTTTCTTTTCTTTTTTATTTTAGCTCTTTAACATGATGTAGTGTTGAATTAATGCTTGATTTTATGATTATTTGATTTCAATAAGCTTGCTTTTGTTATCTCTAAATTTTGGCATTTGATGATTCATGATGCAATGATGCTCTGATCTTGATCTAGCTAGGTTTTAGTTAGATTTATTGAAATTAAAATATGATTTTATGATTAATTGAAGCAATAAACTTAAAATCATGATTAATTAACTAAACCTAGCATTCGAATATGGGACAACATCCAGGTTTGGCTATTTCATTTTGGAAGAATCATAATATCTTAAGCATAATTGAGCTAGTATTTAAGTGTATTGAGCTAAAATCTTAAAGTTTAAAGTTGTAATCCTTAGTTCTTGGGCTAAATCTAGGTTTGAACAAGCTTAGGAAGACATGGGAAAGATTTTATCATAGCAGAAAACTTCCCTTTAGGTTTGACCATGCTTAGAAATGTTGAGATTTTGATTTAGCTGGTGTAAATGATAATATTGTGATGAAATCATGATGAATCAAATTAGGTTGAGCTTGGGCAAGCTAAAAATTAGATTAATTTGTTGAGATTAAAAGCTTACATGTTTAATTTGAACTTAAATGATTAGATTCTTAAGTTGAAATGATAATAATGTTAATTGAGTTGCAATCAAGCTTGTTTTCCCAGTGATTGATTGTTAAATGATGAGAATGATTGATTAGATGAGCATGACTAGCTTATGTAGGTTTGGCTAACTCAATTTTAGTAGATTAGGATTATGGTTGATCAGTTGATAGTGAATAAAATAGGTGGCATACTACATGTTTGTTGAAATATTTGTTTGGAGTGTTTTTAAATTAGTTTTCATAAAAGAACCCCTAAGAGCAAGCCTTGGCTCATTCAACCAATAAGTGAGTGAAGGGTTTGTTTTGTTAAATAAGTTTCTTTAAAAACAACTTGGGGACATTTAAATAAATATTTGAATTTAGAGTTGATTTAGAGCATAACAAATATATTTTCCAAGTGTTTTTATTAGTTTTTCTAGACCAAACTTGTAGATTTTTAATGAGAGCCATTAAAGATGGTTTACGTAAGTAATGTTGATGTCTAGAATCATTTCTTTTTCTGGTTATAGCATTCAAGTGAGTGGTATTAGTGTGCCTTTCACTTGTTAAGAATAAATGAATATAAATAAAGGCGACAAAAGCAAGTCATTCGTGTGACTCTAAAGTTTTTCATCGATAATGGCATTTGGAGATTTATGTCAAGTCGCTTAGAGATTTTTGTTGTTTCCTTCCCTTTGACATATGTAAAATGTCTTTAGCCTCGCTACTGCAGGTTCAAATGCTCTGAAGTTGGTCAAAAAAATTAGAAATAAGTAGTGTTCGTGATCACACATTGTTATGTAGTTGCTTCAATTTTTTAGCACAGTGGTTTAGTAAAAAGAAATATTTTTATCCATGTTGGTGATGGTATTAATTTTATTTTTTTGTATTTTTTTTTTGTAATCCACTTGAATGGCCAATATAATAGGCTTTTAAAACATTCAATTTTATGACCGGACGTGCTTGGGAAAAATTCCACAACAGGAGCTATTCATATGACTCTATTTTAGAGCCTGAACTATAATTCAAACTATTTTCAGCAGGGATAATCATTTTTGTATATTTTTCTCATATTTTTCAATTAAAATATAATGTTCCAATCAAGTATGACTCATCTGATGGGTATTTTGGATGAATCGTGAAAAAATTCAAAATGTAAGCTATTTGGACATGTTGTGCGATGCAATAACATCCAATAAAAAAAATTAATTTGATACCTAAAATGATTTCTAGGATTTTTAAAAAATGTTTAGGTTGAGGTGCACTGAGTCAGGATTCATATAAATTTTAATTTTTGATTTTATGTGTTCGGAATAGTCCAAAATAATTTTGGGGAGCTTGAAATGTCAAAACTGTCAGGTTTTTGGGTTTATCCAAGTTTTAGGTGTTAGCTATTTCGAGGCATTTGAATGCCTCAGAACAGATTCTAAAAGTGCCGATTAAAGGGTCAATAGGTTATAGATGTCCAATAGTAGGTTCCTAGTGACTCACATAAAGGCTCTCAAGTTAATGAAAATTAAATAAAATTTGATTCTTTACCTTTATTTCCAAAATTAATTTTTTTCAATTTAATTATTGCATCCTATTTATAATTTCTTTTAAATGGAATCAATTTCATAAATAATTTTGATTTGATACCAAATTTATAAATATTTTTGGATTCAACTTTCATGAAAATTTTCATTTTAGAAAAACTCTTTGCTCAGAATTAAGCTCTTGAATTCATGTTGGTCCCTAACCAACACCCAATTGCTTTCACGGGTACCCGATACGAGTCTTGCGATACATGTTTTCATTTTTATTATATATGCTTGTTTTTCATGAATAAAAAGGGATTATAGTTCAATATTTAATTAACTGAAATTGAGAAAAATGTAATTCAGATACATATAGTTAGTTGATACCAAGTTTTGAGCATCATAGAGGGATCGAGTCTTTACTTGTGGTGTAATCAACTCCTGAGCCCAACTTTATAGATCTCAAGTATACACAGGTCATAAAATCATTATTTTAGAGTTTCGTAACTCTTTCTTGAATAGTTTTAATACGTATTCGATCATACCTAGCCCTAAATGATCTATAGTGACTCTTTAACCTAGCTATCTCGTATTTAGATACAAAAAGTTTCAATGAGCAATTCGTTCCAACGGTTAAGGCCCTAAGATGATTTGAAATATCATTTACTCTGATATGTTGAGATTCATATCTTGATAAATTCTGATAACAATTAAGTCTATCCCAATATGAGAAAATGAAATAGAAAATTATTCATTTAACTTTAACGTGTTGGATTTAGGTTTGGAATGTTACAACATAGTTGAGAAATGTTTGTGAGATTGGGGGATTGATAAGGTTTTTACCATTACAGTTGATAATGCTAGTTCTAATGACGTTGTCACCTCATATTTAAGAAAAAAATTTAATATTGTAATTGGTAGTGTTGTTGAAGGCAAATATCTTCATTAGAGTTACATTGCTCGTATAGTTACTCATATTATCAATGATGGATTAAAGGAAATGAATGTTTTAGTTGCTCGTGTTAGAGTGGCAATGAGCTACTTTAGACAATCTCCCTCCAGGTTAGCCAAGTTTTAAAAACATGTTGCAAATGAACACATTGAAAATAAAAGTTTGTTGTGTCTTAATGTTAGTATGAGATGGAATTCTACTTAGTTGATGTTAGAACAAGCTCAAAAATTTAAAACCACTTTTGAGGCTTTTGATGATGTTGATCCTCATTATAAATGTGAGCTGTTGATTGGAGATGGGATGCCAAAATGATTGGGCATAAGTTTGAAGGCTATGTACTTTCTTGAAAAGGTTTTATAACCGTGCTCAAATCAAAGTTCCAAGGTGCTTTTATATCAGCTCTAATAACTTTCTTGATAATATTAGTACGGTTCATGCTACTTTATGAGATTGGCAAGTAAATCCTAATGCTGAGTTGAATTTAGTGGTTAAAAGGATGAAAAATAAATATGATAAGTATTGGGCGAATGTGGAGAAAATGAATATATTGCTTTATACTGTTTCTGTTCTTAATCTTAGGAAAAAAATTGCATTGTGGAATTTTGCTTCATTAAAATATGTTCTTGTTTCAAAACTCTAGTGATGACGAAAAAATTACAAGAAGCATTAATTGAGTTGTTTAATGAATATAAAGCAAAGTTAAACCCTCAATATAAACAAGTTAGAAAAAGTAGCCAATTGAGCTATGTACAGAATCCATCGATAAAATAGAGGGAGTTTTAACCTAAAACATGAGTTTTAAAAGTATAAGCTTCAAACTGGGAAAGAAGAAAACAAAATAAAATTAAATAAAAATTTGAATGAGGCCCCTGATGATACTTTTAAGAGAGAGAAGTTTAATGTTCTTATTTGGTGGAAACTTAAAAGTCATAGGTTTCCTATCCTTTCCCAAGTAGCTCATGATATATTAGTGATTTCAATATCCACAGTTGCTTCTTAATCCGCTTTTAGTATTGGTGGTTGTGCACTTGATGCATATAGGATTTATTTCAAGGTAGTCAGTACCGTACTGGTGAACGTACCCTTTTTGTTCTGGTACATGCACATATCGGTAACGATGTGTTTCAGTGTACTGTTTTAAGTTTATCGATATTTTTGAAAAGTTATAATATATGTATATGAAAAATATTTTTAACTATTAAAGAATACAATTAAATAAATTTCAAATATCAAATATTCATCAATTATATATAATGTTTTATAAAAAACTTGACCAAATACAAAACATCATTAAACAAACCAATACAAATAAGGTCACTCATTAAGCAAATCCAATACAAATAAGATCATTCATTTAGCAAATCAAATAAGACCAAACCCAAAACATCAAACACCAAAATACCAAATACAAGTCATCATTAAGCAAGCAAGCATATGAAATTGAAGTAACAAGATATCAATACAAACAAGATCATTCATCAATATCATTCATATTTCCAAGTTTGCCAAAAATACTAGCCCATTCCCATTGACTTTCATTGGTGGAATATTGATTTCATCATCTTCATCAAAAACATCTTCATCCTAAAAAATTTTTGAAGAAGTAACCAAAGACTCTTCAACAGCTTCCCAATCCATATTAAAGTCATCCTTATCAATAAGGGTTGGCTTTTCAGCTATCCAATCTTGCATAATGTCAATGTTCTCAAGACTAATAGGATCCAAAACTTCTTTTCCTTTATTAAGATTCCTAGCAATTAGAAAACAAGTAAAATTCAAATAATATTAATATGGAAATATCGAATATTATAAGTTAATAAGATTTTTTACTATAAATATAAGTAATTGTAAAAAAAAATACCTTTCTTGAAGTTTTAAATTGTAACAAACAAAGACAAGGTCATTCAATCTTTTATGCTCTAGCCTATTTCGCCTTTTGGAATGGATGAACTCAAATGTGCTCCAATTTCTTTTGCGGCCAGTTGCACTAATACCTTGGCTAAGCACTCGAATTGCAAATTTTTATAGCTCCGGTGTGCCATTCCCAAATTGTTCCCACCATGATACTGCATGTAAAATTAAAAAGAATTAAATTGCAAATTGAATCATATAATCACATTACAACCAAGTATAAAAAACTACTATTTTACCTGGATTTAATTTTGCCCTTTGACATATAGTAAGAGACATTCTAAAATCACCATTAGAGTTCCTATACTTTTCAAGTTGTGCACTAATAATGTCTTGTGTATCATCATCAGGAACTAATCTTGTAAGAGCATTGAGGAAACCTCTTGTAACTTCATTTTTCTTATTAAAAGATGGTCTAAAAAATGCTTGGATTAAGCAAGCAACCCGACATATGCAAAGGAGAACTAAATTGCTTATCCCATCTTGCATCAATCACTCTCAAATATGGCATATATTGAGAAACCCTATTCTTGAACCTCGTCTTTATGGTCTCTTTTGCCTTGTCCATGGTTCATACAAATAACCCATACTTGGTTTTTCTTTACCATCAATAAGACAAAAAACTTTTACAAGTGGTTCACTAACTTACACAATGTGTTGACACTGACACCAAAAATCTTTATCTTCAAGGATAATAGAAGCTATTTCTTTCCCAACATTACTTTTTGCATAACGTGAATCCACCCATTTATCTACAGTAAACATTTGCCTAAGCTCTTTCTTATATTTCATCAAACATTGAATGCTCAAGAAGTGTAATGCAAATCTTATGATAGCAGGGCGACATAAATCTCTACCATGGGTATATTCTTTTCTCATTAAAGCAAGTACCCAAGCATGATTATAGATGAATTTTGTAACTTTTCTAGCTTTCTGAATAGTGTAATCAATGACAAGAAAGTACCTAGGATTTGCAAAGCTTTCCAACATCAAATCAATGCAATAAGCAGCACAAAGAGTCCAAAAGAAAGTGCCGTACTTATTTTGTAATTTCTTCCCAGCACACTTATAAGAAGCATCATTGTCTATAATGAATTACACAATATTTTCACATCCTACTTTTTGAACAATCTCATCAAACATTTGAAACAATGTCTCTGAATCCTTTGTGAGCCCCGATGTGTCAATAGATTTCAAAAACATTATTCCTCATGGACTAAAGATAAGAAAATTAATTATTGGTTCTTGCCATTAATGTGTCCACCCATCAGCCATGATAGAGCATCCGTAAGTCTTCCACAAGTTCATGATATAAAAAAGATAATCATTAACCTCATGCATATTATCTTTTAAAAGGACACCTCTAAGCTCATGATAGTTTGGTGCTTTAAATCCTGGACCAATTGCCATTATAGCATCAATCATCGGTTGATAATATCTTGATCTAGCGGCATTAAATGATATATTAGCATCAAACCACCATCTTGCCACTGCCATTTTTGCTTGTTAAATAGTTTCCTTACTTTGTAATGCACTTTTGATGGTAGGTTGAGCACCAGAAATAGTTCTCAGAGCAAAATAATTTTGGAGCACTTTCTTTTCAGATCATTACTATTCAAACTATCAGTTTCCTTTACTGTTTTAGATCCAACTGAAGGATGTCTTAGCATATTATTATCTTCATCTTCATCACTAGGAACAGAATCAACATAAAGATTTCCAATTTCACTTTGAATTTTTTTATTTTAGATTGTTCCTTCTTCAAATCATTAAGCAATTGTTTCATCTGCTATTGCACATCCGAAGGTACCTTGGAACAACTTCTAACTTGCCTTGAAACTTCAGCTAAATGTTGCTTTAAACAAGTAATGCCTCCACCTTGTATATGCTTATTACAATAAAGACACACGCTTTGATTCCTTTTGCCCAGCACTTTCGACCATGAGCCCAAGCAGGATCATCCGATTTTGTAGGAGCAGAAGCAATATTTGATTCAGTTGATGTATTTTCCGCCATGAAATATCTAAAAAAAATTAAATCAATCAATCCACTATATCATGAAATTAAGTTATTAAAATGAAATTCTTTTAACTAATCAAGGCAATTTCATTTCAATTTATCAATTGAATAAGCATGTAAATTACACAATCATTACACAAATGAATGTCCTATCCTATACTATACTATAACTACATGGGTGGGTGTGGATTGATTAGCTAAAAACTTGAAAGTAGATGAAATCTTCCTATTAGAAATAAAAAAAAAGAATATATAGTTAAAGTAGTTGCTGCATTATTGACAGGGAAAAAAGAATGAGTCGGCCTACACATTTTACAAGTGCATTGCCAAACAACTATCTAGCAAACTAAAGCAATTGGTTGCCTAATTTGATTAATGCCAATCAATCAGCCTTTATACAAGATGGGAAATAGCAAATATCCTAGCCTAGCTTAGGAATTGGTAAAAGGGTCCCACGCCAAAAGAATTTCTGCAAGAATGTAAATAGCAAATCTCAAAATCAATTATCTTGGCCTGGATGGTTAAGTGCTCAGTCACTTTAACTACAACAGGTTCGAAAGCCAGCAAACCAACAACAAAAATCAATTAGCTTTTGCCTACCAAATTAACCTATTCAACCCCTGTTCTTACAACAGTAAAATGCAAAAATTTTTTATTTTGCTCAAAAATATATTAATCTTAAAAAGGAAAATGAGATAATGCTAATTTCATAATCAAATTGTAAAAGAAAATAAAAATGAGAGAACAAACCTGGAAGGGATGGGCAAAATCTTCAAAAAAAGTTGTAAGGGAAATGCCAATATTTGATTGAAAATGTTAGGTTTTAAGCTTTAGAGAAAGAGGGGAACATGTGAAGAGAGGTCGAAGAATGGAGAATACACTATGGGAAAAGAGTAAAGCAAAAAAAATTTAAATTTTCACATTTTTTAATTTAATTATTATATTAATTTAGTGGCAACTTTGCACCTGTCGATACATTGTTTTTCAGCTAGTACATCCGAAATACGCCTGTATAGATTGGTACGACCAGTATCAACTGAAATTTAAATCGAAGCAGAACTAACTATTACCAGAACATATCAGCCGGTACGGCCAATACTAGTACGGTACCGACTACCATGATTTATTTAAGTCTTAAGCTCATGCAAGCCTTTATATATGCTCAAGATTGGCGGTGTGAACTTCCACATTTCAACCCAAATGCTTTCCAGGAAGAAGTGCTACAGTTTGACAAATTTGATATTGATAATTATTTTATTTATTTGTAATAAGTTTTTTTTTGCTAGTTTGTTTCTTTAAAAAAAAATTTTATTTATTTATATTTGATTTTTAATTTATTGCTTATGTTATGTATATTTTTAAATTTGTCTAAGATTGCATTGGATCCTGTAATTGATCAATGAAAAGTCGAATGGATTAGATACGGTTTCAATTTTTTATTTTTAATTTATAATTTATTACCAGAACAAATCAATATTCTAATAAACTAGTTTTTGATTTCCTCAAGTTTTTGTTAAATGTTCGAGACTTTGAGCTTGCTGTTG
Source organism: Adansonia rubrostipa (assembly GCA_038381775.1). Lineage (NCBI taxonomy): Eukaryota > Viridiplantae > Streptophyta > Magnoliopsida > Malvales > Malvaceae > Adansonia > Adansonia rubrostipa. Next base: position 1,535 of record JBBYHM010003590.1, on the reverse strand, counting down.
CTGTTATTTGCCGTCGAATAGATCAAGATAGCATGAGTAGGTTGTTTGCTGTTGCTGCTGTTAAGCTTTAGTGCTTCACTGACTGCTAGCTAATTTGTTGCTATTAAGCTGCACTGCTATCTTCTAATTTGTTGCTGTCTAAGTTAGCATTATTAGATGGTTTGATGATTTGAGAATAACTTGTTGATAATTTGAGATTAATTTCTTAATTTAAGCTTTTAAGTTTGATAATTTGTTGTTGTTAATGCTTCTGTATAAGTAGATGATGTATTATATTTAAATTTTGTTACTGCTTTTTCTGTGTAGATGTGAAAATTAGACTTTAAATAGGGATAACAGAACCAATCGGCTGAACCGAACTGATTAAGGTCCGTTTGATTATATCGGTTTCTAATCTATTGGTCAATCGATTCGATTGGTTACCAAGACAATATCGGTTAATTTAATTTTTAAGTTTTTAAAATCAAACTAATCGAATGCTCAACCTTAATGTGGAGCGAGAAGCTCCGCGCTCCTCCTTTGCAGGTATTGTATTAATGGCGTAAACTCTTGCGGAAATAATTTCTTTAATTCATCACTAAATCATATAGATGAAAATTAAAGATTATAATGCTGCTAATTATCAACACTGTATGTCATATTTTAAAATTTATCAAAAAAGTTAGTACCATATATATATAATTTAATTCATTTAGATAATATTAATATTTGTAATTCATATCGAGAATTATAAAAAATAATAAAACATAAACTAACGATTATTACACGTATAATAACTCATACATATAATATAATTGGACATAACTTTTAAGTCATTTCATATCAATATCAAAAATTATAAAAAATTTACTTACATCGATCTATATTTCTCTCCGATATTTTAAATTTTATCAACAATTTATTAGTACAATAATTTTGTCAATTCAACAATTATTCTTAAACTTTTATAAAAGACCAAATATAAAAATTATAAATAAATATAAATTTTAATGTTCTTCCAACACCAATTTATCATAAAAATCATCATAAAATTATGCAAAAATAAATTTTAATGCTTATCTAGTATCAATTTATCATTAAAAACCAAGACTTAATAGATCCAAAAACTAAACTACAATAAACAATATAATATTTGTTATTCAATAATCATCATCAATCTTAGAAAACAGTACTAGATATAAAAGCTCAAAAAAAAATCTAATTTCAATTGTTATATAATATACAGATAATAAAACATAAATTTCATTTTATATCTTAAATTTTAAAATAATATTTTTATGAAAAATATTTTATGATGAGTAAATAAATTGCCACACTCATCAAGACAAAAAAAAATTCTCAAATCTTTCATTCATATATAATGTCTCCCTTGCTTTGCAAGGAAATTGAAATTTTTTATATAATTTTAATTATAGTAAACAATAGTTATTTGTTTAAGTATTTTTAATGTTTTAGTGTATATTTATATATTAAAATAATTATACTTTTAATATAAAAATTAAATATTTTAAATTAGATTTTTCTCACAAGCAAAA
>JBBYHM010003569.1:0-12169 GCA_038381775.1 Adansonia rubrostipa | reverse complement strand
TTAAGGTACACCTTTGACGTAAAATTATCATGATTATCCTAAGGACTCGAAAATGATAATAGGAATATGAACCTATCCTAAATATACACCTTTGGCCCAAAAGCATACCGACATTTACCTAAGACTGAGCTCGAGAGAAAATTACCAAAATGCCCCTAGGATATACCTTTGATTTGAAATATGTCGGTAACCTTCATGGACTTTAAAATGATCTTGGAAGGTTAAACCAATCCTAAATATTCACCTTTGACATAAAAGCATCCCGATAAAAAAATTACCAAAATACCGTTAGAGCATACCTTTGACGTCAAAATATCATGGTAACCTTTATGGACTTTAAAATGATGTTAGAAGGCTAAACCAATTATAAATACTCACCTTTGGTGTAAAAGCATCTCGATGAGAAAAAGTACTGCCCCTAGGGTATACCTTTGACGTTAAAGTATCTCGGTAACCCTCACGGACTTTAAAATGATCTTAAAAGGTTAAACCAATCCTAAATATTCACCTTTAGCGTAAAAGCATCTTGATAAGAAAAATTACTAAAATGCCCTTAGGGTATACTTTCAATGTGAAAGTATCCTGGAAACCCAAATGGACTTTAAAATGATAGAAGGCTAAACCAATCTTAAATATTCACCTTTGTCGTATAAGCATTTTGATAAGAAAAATTACCAAAATGACATTAGGGTATACCTTCAACATAAAAATATCCCGGTAACCCTAATGGACTTTAAAATGATCTTAAAAGGCTAAACCAATCCTAAATATTCACATTTGGTGTAAAAGCATCCTGATGAGCAAAACTACTAAAATGCCCTTAGGGTATACCTACGATGTGAAAGTATCTTAGTAACCTTAACGATCACTAACACATTGAGGAAATGACAAACCTATCCTAAATGTGCACCTTTAGCATAAAAGCATCCTGGTTACTATCTAGGACTCGGTTTTAGGTAACATTAGCAAAATGCCCTAGGGTATACCTTTGACATAAAAGTATCCCAGTACCCTAACGGACACAATATGATGGTAAAATGACAAACCTATCGTAAATATGCACCTTTGGCATAAAACTATCCTAAATACTATCTATAACTCAGTTGTAGGTAAAATTACCCAAATACCTTTAGGGTATACCTTTGACGTGAAAGTATCTCGATACCCTAACGAACACTAATACGATGATGAATTATGAATTTACAATAAGTAGAGAAATTAAAATCCTAAAATTGGCTTAAAATGCAAAGATTGCAATTAAGTTGCTAAACATCTAAAGATTTCATCTCGTACCCTATGAAAAATCAAAAGGATACGAAAGATTTTAAAAATTTCTATGCCCCTTCGAAAGGCCATAGGAATAATAAAAATATTTAAAAGTCATAAAATTTTACCCCTAAATACTAGAATCTGCTATTAATCCTTAAACTTTTTAAAATTTAAATTTAAACCCCTACATAGAAAAACATAATAAAGCATTACAAACACATGAAAATATGCATGAAAAACACAGCAAATATATTCATGAAGATTCGGCCAAACACCTTGCCCTTGAAACAAAAATTTTTGACCTTTTGCAAAATAGCCCCTAAACTTCCTAAATTCACATTTTAACCCTTACATAAAAAAATATCACAAGATATCATGCAATATCATCAAACCAGGTAAGAATCAACACAAAAGTCATGGCAAAAATGTACACGAAGGTTTGGCATTAGCCATAAAGCAAAATTTTTCCATATTTTACAATTTAATCCTTAAACTTTTTAAAATTACAAAATAACCCCAAAGTATTAAAACTCCTAAAACATGTTTGTAAACACTTGAATCAGAATTCTCATGGCTCATAAAACTCTCGGCCAAGCCAAAAATGACCTAAAAAAATTTTACAAATTTTGCAATTTAGTCCCTATGTTTACTAACATTACAAAATAACCTAAAACCATGAAATCAAGACACAAATAAGCTTAAAATCATCATCATCATCAATTCCAATTAGATTCAGCCAATGTATGAATATCACTAAAAAAAAGTTTTTCCATCATGAAATTTCATAAATAATCATAAATATATAAAAAATTTTATCAAACTTAAAAAATACATATAATCACTAATATTTCAACATAATCGAGATGAACATGGCATGGTAAATATTGCTAAACGTATATTCATAAAGATAATTCATTTTTACCAATAAACACAAATTATTATAATGAAAATCAACACAAATGCAATAAAAATCAAATATATCAACAAAATACATAAACTTTGATCGTTGTTTTCTTGCTTGGCCTTTCAACATTAAATGAAATCCATGATCTAAAGCAATCATAAAATTCACTATGAATATTCAAGGATGAAATTAACTAAAATTAGAATTTTTACAAGAAAAATTACCTTGAAAGCTTGAAAAATTAAGAATTTTCAATTTTTTCAATGTTTTTTCTTTTTTTTCATGGAAATTGCTAAGTTTTTAAATGAAGAAATCAAAATAAGGGATGAAGGACGGCAACAATGGTGGAGTTTCCACCAACTTCTACACATTTCTTTATTTTATTTATTTTATTTTATTTTAAATTTTTTTATTTTTATTAATTTAGATGTGACCTAAATTAATTGTATTTATCTTTTAGCAGATGATTTCATGCATGACATCACTAAAGTCTAGAGAATTTTTGGAAGATATTTGTATAGTCTATAAAATTATACTGAAAAATTAGTTAAAAGGATTAAATTATTAAAATTAAAAATTATGCATCTGAAATAAAATTTCATATGGTCAATTTAATTTAATCTAATGATAAAAACAAATTTTAATGTACAAAAGAAAAATCAAAAATAACAAACTCGTAAAATTTTACAAGAAAAACCTTTATCGAAAAAAATTATTATATGTAAAAAGTGCAAAACTTATAAAAAAATTAAATTTTTCAAAAATGATTCAATATTATTTAAAAAATAATATTTAGAGAATTTTAAAAATTATAAACTCTAAAAAATCTCACTGATAAAATTTATGGAGTGGAAAACTTCATATTGAAAACAAAAAAAATTTTAAAAAATGCAAAACTTATCAAATAAATTGACTTTTGAAGTACTTATTTAATATGAATTTAATGAGAATATTTAAAAAATTTTAAAAATTATAAACAAGAAAAATCCTCCTAAAATATTTACGCAGTGGAAAAATCTATATCTTAAAAATGGAAAAATACTAAAAAAACTCATAAAATAAATTTAATATTGAAAAACTGATTTAATATAAATTAAACAATAATATTTTAAAAATTTTAGAAATTATAAATTTATAAAAATTACCCTAAAAATTTTACCGAGTAGAAAACTCTATATTTGGAAAACTAGGAAAAATCCTAAAATTTATAAAAAAATAAATGAGATTTTAAAATCCGATTTAGTGATGGTTAAAAATAAATATTTAATGAATTTTAAAATTCAAAACTTGAGAAAATTCCACCAAAAATTTTATAGATAATGAAAAAGTTCGTATTCTAAAGCTGAGAAAATTTTTAAAAAATACACTGAAACTTATATAAAATGAATTAAAAAAACATAATATTTGAAATACTAATTTAAAAAATGGTAAAAATGAAATCCAAAATTCGAAATAATTTTAGCAGAAAAATTCCATGAGTACAATACTGGCGGTACTGTGAAAAATTCAAAATTAATTATAAAAATGAGAAATTTAGCACATTATATTATAAGATGCCAATATGATTTTTTTTGAATATTTTTTATTTTTTGGAGTGCGTATTGACATAAATACCACATAGGTATCAATAAAAATATACTATAGTTAATTTCTTAAATTTTACGAAAAATTCTTAAAATATTCCTAAAATTAGAAAATTTGACTGTGATATTATCCGTCGAAATATATTTTCCAAATTTTAACAAAAAAATATTAAAAATAATTTTTTATTAAATATTCATCTTGTATATCTAAAATTAGAGATTAAAATATGATTTTTTTCTGTCACATGAACTTACAGTTCATTTGAAAATATCATTTTGAATTAGGGTAGTTGTTAAGTTCTCAATATCTGATGTTCAATATTATTGAAAAAGAGACTCAGATGAAATTAGATGTCTACAGCTGCCCCTCTTTGACCGCTACTGAGAATCAAGAATAGGATAAAGATCAAATAATCATAATTTCGTTCAGGTCGTTAAGCTTTGTAAAATAATCTAAACTAATAACGAACATAAAAACTAATTAACCAAATGAAAAACCTTAAATTAAACAATGACTAGGCTAAAACCTAAGTCAAAAGCGGTTGACTGGGATAAAACCATGCTAGTTAACAAAAAGAAAAGTTGACCGAGACCATACGATTCCACGAATGAAAGGGGTTGACTAGGATAAAACCAATAAGTTAATGAATGAAAAGGTTGACCGAGACGAAACCTATAAGCCAACAAATAAATACGTTGATTGGGATGAAACAGATAAGTTAACAAATAAAAAGGTTGACCAGGATAAAATTAATAAGTCAATAAATAAAAAGGGTTGATCGAGATGAAACTGATAAATCAATAAATAAAACAGGTTAATCAGGACAAAGCCAATAAGTAAAAAAATTAAAAGGGTTGACCAGGATGAAACCAATAAGTCAATAAATAAAAAGGTTAACTGGAATAAAACTGACAAGTCAATAAATAAAAGAGTTTGATTGGGATAAAACTGATAAGTCAACAAATAAAAAGGGTTGACCAGGACAAAACCAATAAGTCAACATAGCTAAAGGTTGACGAGAATAAAATCTACAAGTTAACAAATGAAACAGGCTGACCGGGATAAAACCTATAAGTCAACAAGTAAGAAAGGTTGATCAAGATGAAATTGATAAGTCAACAAATAAAAAGCGTTTGGGATAACATTTGATCCTTGGTCAATTTGAAAAAATAAGGGACTTATCTTTCAAATTTGAGGGAATAAGCATGATCATCATTCTTCTTTTAGTTCACATTTAACTTTGCTTCCAAATTATTGAATAAAAATGCATGCATAATGCATAAACTATTCCTGAGATGTCCTTCTATTTTGAAAGTTACTTTTTCTTAAAGTTAAAGGCATTTTAAGAAAATGTTGCAAACATTTATATTTTTTTTAGGCAAAAGAGTTAGCTGAAACTCAATTTGAAGGTATCTTCAGAAGAAGTTGAGGATATTTCTTTACTTTTGGCAAAAGGAGCCCGTGGCTGAACTTGAAGTTGAAGGCTTCTTCCCATACATGGATTTTAAATCATTAATGTGTTATCATATGTTTATCCCATGAAATCCTTTTTTTAATATTTATTTTAAGGATTTGGGAACTATTTAATTTTTCTTGTAAGGTCACCAATATCAAATTATTGTTTATCAATTCAACAATACAACTTTATACAGTTGGACAAATATTTGCTCGAGGTATTTTTACAAACTTCTATTAAGATCATGAGAAATATTATAACCCATCAAAAGTCCAGGATTTACAAAACAAGATCACTTTCTTATTCTAACTTGGGAAAGAATCTACTTGATGAAAATTTTAAAATAATTTCACCATGAATTTTCCAATATCAAGGATAATGGACATGTTATTTTTATCTTGATATTAAAACTTTCTTGTGATTGATGAACACCATTGGGGACCTTTTTGAATGACATAAAAAAATGAATTTCAAAGGATAAATAGGATGACACTAGTAAAAACTTGTCTTGAAGAAATTGATACAAAAGGATCGAGGTTTATCAAGATCAAACTTAAGAAAATGTTCCTTTCATGGGAATTCCTAACAATCAAGCTATAACATCCTTTTAATCTTCAAATACAATAGCCCGACAAGTGTTAAAACAATGTTAGCAAAAACCTAGTCTTAAAAAGGTTGATTTGAAAGGCCTTTAGTAAGCATAAATTTCTAAGGTAGGGCACAAAAATTTTGAAAGGCTATCTTGAAAGTAATCAATATCTGGGCATTTAATTCAATTTTTTGCTGATATCATGAAATTTCCAAAGGTTAAGGGTTGGAACCATTTCTGAATTAGCATAAAGGTTCTCATTGGTGGCTGTCTTTGTTGATTTAGGAACAATTCCTAGGCCTTTAAGCTTGCCCTATCATATTATTAAAGACTCAAAAATCATTCAACAAGATAAAATTTTAAAGAGCTTCCTAGGAATAGCCCGATAGCTCAGATAGCTATGTTTGATCAAAATGGACTGTGATAGGTACATAATGTAGGCCATGGTTCTTGGTTTAGAGAAAAAAGGATTAATGGGCCCAAATTAAGTGTTTAAGTGTAATTGAATCAAGGATCACTTTTCTTTAGCAGAACTTGACCTAGCATGTCTTCCAAGGTGAAATACATCTACATTTCTTTAGTTACTTTCGCCTGCTTCATTTTTCATTTTGAAAGAACTTGAATTTTGAATTTTCTTGATTTATTTTTTACTTTGGATATTTGAACTTGAAACTCAAACTTTTTTCATTTTTAATGTTGAATATTTGAACTTGGAAATTGAACTTTTATCATTTTTCACTTTGAATATTTGAACTTAAAACTTGAACTTTCTTCAATCTTCAAAATTTACCTTATGACATCTGACTTGGGCTATTATAACTCTAGATAGGAATTTGCTCCTTTTGATTTTGAAGCTTCACCTTATTTGCCCCTACGTGTGAAGGGTAATCCTTGATTAGGGTTTAAAGAAAGAAAATATGTTATCAGGCTCAAAAGGGACAGTGAAAGATAATTTTCTATATTTTCGAAGGGATAGAAAAAAAAGTCGTTTTTCGTTTCAAGCACAACCATTCAAACTAATAAGCATTTCACTAGGAAAAAAGGGTTTTTTTCTTTCTGAAATCATTTTAAACACCCTAATAATATGATGTTCCACTCGATAAAGGCTAAGGTATGCCCTTTAATACTATTAGCCTCACAGCCACCAATGATTGTTTGAGCCTTTAAGAAAGAAAATTGGATTAACATGGAAAACATCTTAGATTTATATATCATGTATCAAGAATTGGTTTGAAAAGGTTTTGTGTGAAAAAAAAAAGGATATTTTGGCTTATGTTCACTCTCATTCTTCCAGAATCAAGGATTTGGAAGTGTGTCAAGGAAGTTATGGCAAAAAGTTATCGAAATGAGGGAACCTTGGGACTACTGTAATTATTTTAACACATGTCAAACTATTAATATCTGAATCTTTTAAGAGCATAACCCATTTATAAGACACCTTCAAGGAATCCATAGAAAAGAACATTTAGATATGGAAGGTCTCTAGTGGTGAAAGGTTTATAGTTGAATGTCTGGGATTATCATATATATGGAGGTAAAGGACCTTTCTAAGATAATTCAATCTAATTGTGATCATTTTCTAAAGAAAAATTTTCTAAAATGTTCTTATTATCCTAAATATTAGAAATTATTATTAATAAAATTCATGGTTAACAACAGTATGCATACTATTTATAAATCAAAATTCATTTCATAATTTATACTTTCTAAAAATGTAAAATACAAAGTTTTAGAGCTAAGTTGGAAATTGCCCCTGATTGGCATACTATCATAAGGACGACGATCCTTAGACCAATTGTCCTTAATAAACCTCTATCAGCTTCAAATTTTTGCATCCTTGAGGGCTAAATTGTAGATCAGCTAGTGGAAAATCGAAAGGTGTATCAAATTTTAAGTTCTCAAGCTCAAAAATTTTGTAAGATTCATGGTTATTTCCTGTCATCTCAATCATCCCATCTTTTTACTACATTCCGTAGCAAAGAAGATGAATCCAGAGCTTGTGCCATGGCAAGTTACCATTCAAGCAATTCAAATCAGAATTTATAATAGCATGTGATTCTCACTCTAGGTAGGGAGGTTTTCAAGCTTTATTGGAATTGCAAAGGTCATCTGAGTTTGAGTGAGTAAATGAAAGAGATTAGTGTAGGAAACTAATAGGGCATGATACACCTTCATCCTTTTTCTTTTTGCTTTTGAGAATTGCCTAAGCTACTTGCTGGGTCTCTTTACCTTTTAGAACTTAGGGTAAAAAAAGTTTGTGTAAAGGGTTATGAGGTATAGTATAAACCTATTGAAGTTGCTAACTGATGAAAGGTTAGGGGCGAGGACATTATTCGAATAAATTTCCTCAACTTACTATGGCAGTGATAAATTATTTTCTTATCCCATATATGTTATCCGTTACCCTTTGGTCAACAAGAGTATGTATCATAGAACTGGATCCCCAAAGATTGAGTACTGTGGGGTAATTGCCTTTCGACTTGTACCTCTTTGGATCCCCAGCAGAAGTGTTTATATGATAAAAATTAAGTACTTTGAGGTAATTAACGTTCAACTTGTACTCCTCAGATCCTTGGTAGAAGCGTTGGTATGACAAAAATTGAGTATTTTCATGTAATAGCTATTCAACTTGTACTCCCTAGATTTTGAGTAGAAGTTTTGGTATGAGACGAGACTGTTTTTAATAATAATAAATTTTTTGGTCATGGTTTTGATTTTGCAAGGACTTTTCATTGTTAAAGTTAAAGACTGTTAATTCTTTTTGTGCAGCTATTTTTGCATCTACCCTTTATTAAAGGGGCACCAATGTTAATGTGGATGGCTAGTGTCTATTGACTATATATCTTAAATGTTAATGAATTGTCTTAAGTTTGTACTTCCCTAGATCTCCGACAGAAGTATTGGTATGATATAGGATCATTTGTGAACTTCTTTGATCAAGGCATTGCTTTTATGATGACTTTTCCCCTATAGCTTCTTTTCTATTTTTACTTATTTGAATGGCTTGGAGCATTTGGGGCTTCCATCTCCCTTCATTGTTTTAGACTCATTCCCACTTGTCTTGTCAAGTAATGTCTTTATTTTCTAGTAATTCCATATCACCTGTAAATTATTGTAAAGGCAAGAATCCAGAGAATTCAACTCATGATTCCATGTTATTGTTTTGCTAACCAAAATTTTCCTATTTATCCATTAAACAAAACCATATTTACAAGATTCAAAAGAAAAAATAGCTGAAAAGAATTACTTCTGGAAGTACTTAAAAATTATGAATGCATAAGCATATAAAAATGTGAACTTTGCAAGTGTAAAAAGTGATGCATAATGAATTTACCAATTTCCATTGGATATGAATATCATGCCAAAAATTAAGAAAAATCCTTCATAATATAAGAAATGAATGCTAGAAATAAATAAAAAGTAAACGTATCATAGTAACACATATACATTTATTAACATCAAGAAATTAAATGTGAATATAATTTGGTAATTTCTACAAGCGGGTATAGTTCTAACTAGGTGAGTCCCTTATAGCTCATTACATGAAGATTGGGTTAGACATTTAAATAGGTTCTTAAATTGCTCCCCCAATTCCAAAACAAAGTAACAAGGTACCCTAATATGTACCTATCGCGGGTTTACGTCGAAAAAGGTTCAATTCGAGTGGGAGTATCTTCCAAGCCCATAACTAGGTTAACACCTCGGGAGGGATTGAATTTACACCTGGGAAGCTTTTCACTGGCCCAAACAGAGGCTAACACTCAAAGGTAGAGCTACTTTGCCCCCTCCTAAAATATCACGTACCTATGCCCCCTTTATACGCTGAAGGAAAATCTAACGCATAGTCATGTGCGCAATGTATGTGGGGAAACAACTTACCTTTTATGACTCGACAATTTCAAAAATAATAAAAACCCTATCCTGATTTCCTGCCATAAATAATGTTGTAAAGGAAACAAGAAAGGTTAGTGAAAAAAATATGAATAATATATTGCAAAATTTCAACATAGGCCAAAAATACAATAGAAATTTGTTTTAAAAATATCGAGAATTATAGTTAAATACCAATTGAAACCGAATTAATCAAAATTTATTTAGCAGAGATTGATTTTAGGCCTAACTCTCCAATCTGTCCCCACTGAAGTTGCCAAGCTATTGCAACATGGCCCGGATACTAATCATGACTAGCTCGACTTAAAAAGGTAAGTGTACCTATTATTCCGATATATATATATATATCTGAATATCATTATTTTTTTTAGTTTAGGGGCATATATCATTATCATTTCATTATGCTTTATTTCTGTACTTGAGACTGAGTTATCGAGATGAATCGCTCACTTGACTTAACTCTAAATAGTTGTTACCAAACGACTATTTATTTTGGAGTCACCACCAATCTTATTTTGGTCAGGTGAGATTGGTCACCAGTCGGAGTTCATATTTCAAGGGTTACGAAACCCTTAAAAATAAACTGCAAGGTCTACGCTCATACCAGAGATTGCATGAAAGGGTCCAGGAGTTGATTAAAATCACAAGTAAGGATCGACCTTCTCATGATGCTCGATAATCGGTACCTTATTAATCACATGTTATCATAAATTTGATTTTTATTCAATTTCAATATTTGATATTTAATTATAATTCTCATATTTTAAAAATTAAATTTTACAAAACAAATTTATTATTCTGAGAAAGTCAAGTGTTATTATTTTATTAAATCACAATATCATTCGTACCCTCCCAGAGAACCAAAAGGATATGAAAAATTTTTATGACCTTACTTGAGAACCTGTGGAATATGAAAGATTTTTAGTTTTACAAAAATTGAAAAATTTTGACTTTCATTTTAAAATGGGCATCTCTTTATTAAAATAATCTATAGAACCCTTTGCATATTTTGGTAGGAATTCCACTTATTAATTTAATAGGAGACATTACCTTAATTTTAAAAAAATATATCCGATTTTATTAAAAATATTAATCCTAAAACCTAAAAACAGTCTAATATGATGAGCCCATTCCTAATGTGTATTTTCGACATGAAAGTATCCTATTAAACACATAGGACTTGATTTTAATGCAAAATTACAAAAACATCCCTAGGTTATATGTTTGACATAAGAGTATCTTGGTTATCCTAAGGACTCAAAAATGATAATAAGAATGTGAACCTATCCTAAATATGCACCTTTCGCCTAAAAGCATCCTGGTGTTTACCTAAGATTCGGCTTGAGAAAAATTACCAAAATGTTTATAGGACATACCTTCGATGTTAAAGTATCTCGATAACCCTTTTGAACTTTAAAATGATCTTAGAAGGTTAAACCAATCCTAAATATTCACATTTGGTGTAAAACCATTTTGATAAAAAATTACCAAAATATCCTTCAGGTATACCTTCGATGTGAAAGTATCTCGGTAACCTTAACGGACTTTAAAATGATCATAGAAAGTTAAACTAATCCTAAATATTCACCTTTAGCATAAATGCATCTCGATGAAAAAAATTACAAAAATAACCTTAAGGTATACTTTCAATGTGAAAGTATGCCGGTAACTCTAATGGACTTCAAAATGTTATTAGAAGGCTAAACCAATCCTAAAATTCACCTCTGGTGTAAAAGCATATTGATTAGTAAAATTACCAAAATGCCATTAGGGTATATCTTCGACGTGAAAGTACCTCAATAACCCTAATAGATGCTAATACATTGATGAAATGATAAAGCTATCCTGAATATGCACCTTTGGCATAAAAGCATTCGATTACTATCTAGGAATCGATTCTAGGTAAAATTACCAAATGCCCTTAGCGTATACCTTCAATGTAAAAGTATCTTGGTGCCCTAACGAACTCTAATACAATGATAAAATGACAAACCTATCCTAAATGTGCACCTTTGGCGTAAAAGCATCCTGGTACTATCTAGGACTCGATTCTAACTAAAATTTCCAAAATGCCCTTAGGGTATACCTTAGACATGAAAGTATTTTGATACCTTAATAGACATTAATATAATGATGAAATGTTAAATTTACCTTAAATAAGAAAATTAAAATCCTAGAATTGGCTTAAAATGAAAAAATTACAATTATGCTACTAAACTTTTGAAAATTTCATTTCGTACCCTATGAAAAAAGAGAGGATATGAAAGATATTAAAATTTCTATACCCTTACAGAAGGGCATGGGAGTAAAAGAAATATTTAAAATTCTTAAAAATGACCATTTTATCCCCAAATACTAGAGTTTGCTATTTAGTCCCTAAACTTTTTAAAATTTACATTTAAGCCCCTACATAGAAAAATATCATAAATCGTCATAAACATACGAAAATATACATGAAAAATGTAGCAAATATATT
>JBBYHM010003479.1:0-12178 GCA_038381775.1 Adansonia rubrostipa | reverse complement strand
GACATACATGGATTCTCATAATAGTCTCCATTCTTTTAATGATTGGGCTACAAAAATACCTTCTTCCAATTGGGATATATGATATTGATGCTTTGCTTTTGCAAAAAATGATTTTTTTGTCTGCCATTTTCTTTAGAATCAAAGTTTTTCCCTTAAATGAGATGAGCATAGATTCTCATGATAATCTCTATTCTTTTCATAATTGTGCCGTAAAACACCTTCTTTTAATTAGGACACATGATGTTGATGCTTTGTTTTTGTAGAAAAAGCTTTTTTTCATCATTTCCCTAGAATAAAAGTCTATTCCTCAAATATGATGAACGCAGATTCTTTTGATAGTCCCACTTTTTTAATTACTGGCTACAAAAGCACCTTCTTCTAAATGGCATACACAATATTGATGGTTTGGTTTGGCAACAAATGCTTTCCTTTTCACCATTTTTCGTAAAATCAAAATCTATCCTTCAAATATGATGAACATGGATTTTCGTAATAATATTCATTTTTATCATGATTGGGCTACAAAAACACCTTTTTCTCATTGGGATACATGATATTAATGTTTTGGTTTTACAAAAAAAGCTTTTCTTTCCACCATTCTCATCTGCATGTAAGTTCACCCTTTAAATGTGACGAACATGGATTTCTATCATAATCTTTATTCTTTTCGTCATAGGGCTATAAAAACACTTTTTTCTAACTAGGATACATGACATTGATGCTTTGGTTTTGCAAGAAAAGCTTTTCATTCCATCATTTTCCTTAGAATCAAAGTCTGTCACCCAAATATGGTGAACATGGATTTTCACAATAATCTTTATTCTTTTAATGATTGGGCTACAAAAACACCTTCTTCTAACTGGGATATAAGATTTAGTGCTTTAGTTTAGCTAGAAAAGCTTTTCTTTCTACCATTTTTCTTAGAATCAATACTCACCCCTCAAATGTGACAAAAATGGATTCTTGTAATATAGTCCATTCTCTCCATCATTGGTATCCAAAAACACCTTCTTCTAATTAAAATGCATAATATTGATAATTCAAACCTTAGGCTGAAAAATGCAACATAAACCTTGATTGGATGGAATTAAACCCTTAGGATCATCTTCAAAATCAGGTAAAGTGAACTTGACCTAGATCAAACCTACTGATTATAGCCAAAGTTATAAGAATCTTGATCGCCACAAGTTATCTTGGTAAGATCAATTTGAGTTCTTGTTTAAAGAACTAAGAAGAAGTTCTCACAAAGTGCAACAACTCTCAAGATATTTTTCATTCAATCTACTGAATAACATCAATGAGATAGCCCTATATAGGCCTAAAATCTGTAGAGTCCTAACTAAACAAGGACAATGCTAATCACAATCCAAATAGTAATCAATAAGGATAAAGTCTATTCCTTATCATAATTTGATTAGAAATAGTCTAACAACTTAAAATCCTAAACACGATCTTAGTAGTAATAAATAAAGATAAAATATATTCCTTATCATAATCTTATTAAAAATTATATAAACAAATTAAAATTGAAAAGTCAAATTCTTGTTCAAAAAAATTAGAAATCTAAAATCCTAAACTAATATTTCTATTAAGCATATAAATATGAAAATGCAAATTGGGCTTTAAGCTTTATTTTTCACCTTTTTTCAACCTCAACACAATGTAAAAAATTGATCAATCTTAGCAATACATCTAATTCATCCTGAACAACCTCCTTTGATTGCATTACCATGATTAATACTTGCAAAGCCTACTTCATATGTTTAGTCTTTGCCTTAGCCATTGGACCTCAATTCCTTGTAAAAGATCATAAGAATGGTTGGAAATAGGTATTTTATGCAAGTTGACCTCATTCAATTGATGCTTTGGAATTGCAAAAAATGCTTTTCTTTTTTTGCCATATTCTACATAATCAAAGTTTATCCCTCAAAAGTGACAAACATGGATTCTAGTAATAATCTTTATTCTTTTCCTGATTGGGCTACAAACACCTTTTTCTAATTAGGATAGGCAATATTGATGCTTTTGTTTTTGAAAAAAAAAAGCTTTTTTTTTCCATCGATCTCCTTGGAATCAAAGTTCATCCCTTAAATATTGATGCTTTAGTTTTGCAAGAAATGCTTTTCTCTCTACCATTTTCCTTAGAATCACAGTTCATCCCTCAAATGTGATAAACATGGATTCTTATAATAATCTCCATTCTTTTTGTGATTAGCTATAACAAAGCTTCTTCTGATTAGGGTGCATGACATTGATACTTTAGCTTTGCAAGAAAAGCTTTTTTTCCTACCATTTTCCTCAAAATCAAAGCTTATCCTTTTATGTGATGAACATGGATTCTGGTAGTAATCTTTATTTTAATGATTAGGCTACAAAAATACCTTTCTCTAATTAGGATACACAATACTGATGCTTAGATTTTGCAAGAAAAGTTTTTTTTCAATATTTTCCTTAGAATCAAAGTATGTTCCTCAAATGTGACAAATATATATTATTAGCATAATCCCCATTCTTTTAATGACTAGGCTACAAAAACACCTTTTTAAATTAGGATACATGATATGATGTTTTAGTTTTATGAGAAAGGTTTTTGTTTCCACCAATTTCCTCAGAATGAAAGTTCATCCTTCAAATGTGACAAACATGGATTCTCATAATAATCCCCTTTCTTTTAATGATCGGGGCATAGAAACAACTTCTTCTAATTGGGATGCATGCTATTGATGCTTTCGTTTTGCATGAAAAACTTTTTTTCCATCGTTTTCCTTAGAGTGAAAGTTTATCCTTCAAATGTGATGAACATGGACTCTCGTAATAATCTCTTTTCATGATTTGGCTATAAAAACACCTTCTTCCAATTGGGATACATGATATTGATGCACTGTTTTGCCATGAAGGCCTTTCTTTCCACCATTTTCCATAGAATGAAATTCCATCCCTTAAGTGTGACTAACATGATTCTTATGATAATCCTCATTCTTTTAATGATTAGGCTAAAAAATAACTTCTTCTAAATGGAATACATGATATTGATGCTTTGGTTTGGTGAGAAATGCTTTTCTTTCTACCATTTTTTGTAGAATCAAAATCCATCCACCAAATGTGATGAACATGGATTCTCATAATAATTTCTATTTTTATCATGATTATGCTACAAAAACACATTCGTCTAGCGAGGATACATGATATTGATGCTTTTGCTTTGTAAGAAAAGCATTTCTTTCCACCATTTTTTTTGGAATAAAGTTTGACCCTCAAATACTACGAACATGAATTCCTACAATAATCTCTATTCATTTTATGATTGGGCTATAAAACACCTTCTTCTAATTGGGATACACGATCTTAATGATTTGGTTTTATAAGAAAAGCTTTTCTTTTTACCATCTTCCTTAGAATCAAAGTTCATCCTTCAAATATGACAAACTCAGATTCTTGTAATAATCTCCATTTTTTTGTGATTGGGCTATAGAAACACCTTCTTCTAATTGGGATACACAACATTGATGCTTTGGTTCCAAAATAAAAGATTTTTGTCCACTATTTTCCATGGAATCAAAGTTTATCCCTCAAATAAGATGAACATGGTTTCTCATAATAATTTCCACTCTTTCATGATTGAGCCACAGAAACACCTTATCTAAATTAGGATACATGATGTTGATGCTTTGGTTTGACAAGAAAAGTTTTCCATTCACCATTTTCCATAGAATCATAGTTTGTCCTTCAAATAAGACGAACATGGATTCTCACAATTATTTTTATTTTTTTCAGGTTAGGTTACAAAAACACCTTCTTCTAATTGGGATACATGATATTGATGCATTTATTTTACAAGAAAAGCTTTTTTTTCTACCATTTTCCTTAGAATCAATGTTTATCTTTCAAATGTGACAAACATAGATTCCTATAATAGTTTCATTCTCTTCATGATGTAATTAGGATGCACAATATTGATAATGCGAAACTTAAGGTTGCTAAAACTAGATTAAATGTAATTAGATCCTTAGGAGCATCTTCAAAATCAAGTAAAGTGAACTTGACCCAAATTAAACTTGTTGATTAGTACCAAAAGTTATAAAAATCTTGATCACCACAACTTATCTTGATAAAATCAATTTAGGTTCTTATTTAAAGAACAAAGAAAAAGTATTCACAAAGAGAAAACTCTTAAGATATTTTTTTATTTAGTCTATTGAATAACATAAATGAGATAGCCTTGTATAGGCCTAAAGTCTGTTGACTTTTAACTAAACAAGGACAATCCTAATCATAATCCTAATAGTAAACAATAAGGATAAAGTCTATTTCTTATCATAATCTTATTAGGAATTTTCTATACAACTTAAAATCCTAAATACGTTTCTAATAGTAATCAATAAAGAAAAAAACATATTCCTCATCATAGTGTTATTAGGAATTATCTAAATAAATTAAAATTGAAAAGTCAAATTCTTGTTCAAAAAAATAAAATATCTGAAATCCTAAACTAATATTTCCATTAAGCCTTATGGATACATGCAAATTAGGCTCTATTCATCTTAAACACGCGAATTGGGCTCTAGGCTTTATTCTTTGCCTTTTTTTAGCCTCAACATAATATAGAGAAGTGATTAATCTTGGTAATGCATCTGATTCATCTTGAAGAGCCTTTTTTGCTTATATTTCCATGATTAATCTTTGCAAAGCTTGCTTCATGTATTTAGTCTTTTCCCTAGCCATTGGACCTCCAATTCCTCATTAAAGATCCTAAGAATGGTTGGAAATAGGTGTTTGTGCAAGTTGATCTCATTCAATTGATGCTTTAAATTTGAAAAAAAAGCTTTTCTTTTCACCATTTTCCTCAAAATCAAAGTTCATCCCTTGAAAGTGACAAACATGGATTCTAGTAATAATTTTCATTCTTTTCATGATTAAGCTACAAAAACACCTTTTTCTAATTAGGATATGGGATATTGATGCTTTGGTTACTCAAGAAAAGCCTTTTCTTTCTATCATTTTTCTTAGAATCAAAGTTCATCACTCAAATGTGACAATGGATTTTCATAATAATCTCCATTCTTTTCATGATTGGACTACAAAAACACATTCTTCTAATAAGGATACAGAATATTGATGCATTGACTTTACAAGAAATGCTTTTGTTTTCATAATTTTCCTTGGAATCAAAGTTCATCCCTCGAATGTGACAAAGATGGATTCTCATAATAATCTCCATTCTTTTCATGATTGGACTACAAAAGACATTTTTCTAATTGGGATACACAATATTGATACTTTGGTTTGCAAGAAATGATTTTCTTCCCACCATTTTCCTCATAATTAAATTTCATCCCTCAATGTAATGAACATAGATTCTGGTAATAATCACCATTCTTTCATGATTGGGCTATAAAACACTTTTTCTAATTGGGATGCATGACCTTGCTGCTTTAGTTTTGCAACAAAAGCTTTTTCCCACCATTTTCCTCAAAATTGAAGTTCATCCTTCAAATGTGATAAACATGGATTCCAATAATAACCTCTATTTTTTTTATTAGGCTACAGAAACACCTTCTTCTAATTGGGAAACAATATTGAAGCATTCGTTTTACAAGAAAAGCTTTTCTTTCCACCATTTTCCTTAGAATCGAAGTATCTTCTTTAAATGTGACAGACATAGATTGCTAGTATAATCCTTATTTTTTAATGATTAGGCTACAAAAACACCTACCTTAAATTGGGATACATAATTATTAATGCAACAATTGAGATGTTGAGAGAAAGCCTATAAAATAGTAAAAATGAAAGAGGCTTAGAGTTAGACTCTGGGGGATACTTCAATGCTTAAGTCAGTAAAAGGGTTATAGAAGAAGAATAAAAAGAGAATAAAAGAATTCTAATAGTTCATACCTCAGAAGTGCTGATGCTTACGTTGGCCTTGATAGGAGCTCTATTTGATCTAAAACTTTGGGTGAGTATAAGTTATATGGCAATTAAACTTATCTCTCCAATGAGATGGAAGTTATCCAACTATCCTCCCATATCTATCTCCTCAAAGAGATCACAATTAGTGTCACAGTTGGTGAAGGGATATAACAATTGCCTCTAGGGATGTGGGCGGCTATAAAGTGAACGTTCCTAGACCAATAATGTCTATGGCAATCTAAGAGGATTTAGGTTGCCTCAATAATGTCGAGCAGAGATAAATTGGTAGGTTGAATGGTTTCCCTTTTTTTTCTTAAATTTAAATTTCATACCTGGCAAATGAATCAATGCAATAAATGAATTCAGCATACTCTTCCAATGGGAGAATGAAACATGGTAGTACCTATGAACCATATGCATTGATTCATGGAATGGTAGGAGTACCCCTATAAAGAGCCCTTAGATTTTTTGCCATACATTAGTGAAAATTAAAACCTTTTTTTGAGTCATCTGTGCCACACTGCTCTATGAGGTATCCACCATATTTTTCTATGAAAGTCAGATTTCGTGTATTGCTTGTACCTCCACCATTGTTTTTGGGTAAAAATTTATCAATTTTATCGCATTTCTGGTAATTAGATTTTTTATTTTTTTTTGGTTAATCATATGGTTTTGCAGCATTATCGATTATTATTGAAATAGATTAGGAAAAAGGGGAATTTAGAGGTGAACAGCAAAGACATCATGAGAAAATTATTCAGAATGGATATCATAAATATTGATAAAAGTAGCAATCATCCCTACATCATCATCGAAGAAGAGGTAGGTACTCCGATGGTAGAGGGTGAGGCTCAAAGGATAGGACAATCATAAGAAGAAGGTACATGTATAGAGCAGGGTGAGGGCCCTACTAATAGAGGCTAGACTGAAAAAGATGAGGAAATACCAACTAGTTCAATACAGTTAGACGCCAATATAGCAGATACCTTTGAGGGGACGATTAACATGGCAATAGTGAGAGAGATATTAGTAGTGCACAGATTCAACTTTAGGTGCTTTAAGATATCAAACCCCATATTTGGGTGACCTATTATAAGAGCTGAAGAGAACAACGTGCTTTTCTATTCGCACATCTTTAGGGGGTTCCATCTTTCATTATAACCATTATTTTGTAAGGTATTGAACTAGTACAGAATATCACCAAACCAGCTAAAACCCAATGCATGGATGATGCCAGTGACTTATTTCATTGTTTGCAAGGTAAAAGGTTGGGATCTGTCAGTTAAAATGATGAGGCACTTGTTTTCCTTAAAAAAAACAAGATAAGTGCTGGCACTACTTACAGTCTGCCATGAAAAAAATGATTACGGATATCCCATCAAATGCCTATGTTGCTAATAAATAGTTTTTTTCTAATACATAAGTGGTTTAATAAGGAATGGGGCTTTCCAGTGAAGTGAAGTTTGTGCTCCCCTATGAGCAATCTGAAAGTCAAGCTGAGTGTAGCTGAGTTGGGATAGAAGGAATATTTTTATAATCGCTAGTTTAAGTGTAGGGAGTATTTAACTTTACGAAAGATCCAAAAACATTGCCTGGATGTTAGTGCTTCCAATTTTTCGAATCAAGGCGATCGGCCCATCAAGCACAAAAGTTAAAGGCACTTGGCAATACATGGTAAGATTGGTTATTTCTTATATGTACTTATATGTCCCTTGTTCTAACATGATTTCTTTCTACAGAGCCTTGATCTTCACCTGGATCTCCTCGACAAGCAGCTAGTGCTGCTGGGTTGCCTGTAATTGAGGAAAAAGTCATAAGTGGATTGAATATCGAGGAACACTCGATATCAAAAAAAAGTGTGGAAATATAAACAAGGAACTCAGTCATCATGGCTGTGGAGGGTACATATTGACAATATTTTCCCTTAAAAACTTAGTATTCCCTAACTTTAATTATTTATTCTTTTATGTGGGTATTAATCCTATTACTCGTGCTGTGCTAGCCACACATGAAGATGTCAAGTTACAGCTTCAAAGATAAAAGGTAAAGGAAAAAGAAAGGTCAGAGATAGTTAAGGTGAACTACTTATGCCAAAGAGGGTTACTTTAGAGCCTTCAATTGTCAATTTACCCGAGGCTAAAGGCATTTCTTCTGGTGGTTTCTCTATCGTAGAAGCCACTAATATCACAACTACTTGGGTAAAGGTTTCTTCTAGTGCTGAGGTATCAACTGGTCTTATGCCTATGGCTGCCTTGCCTCTAAGCCTTCGATATCTTTGGTGTAGAGGAAGTAGATCTACTTTAGGGAGCATCGATTTACATATCTGGAGGAACAATCATGAACCTGTAGTCGGGCCATAGAGTTGTTTACCCTATAGACATGAATTTCTTAGCAACAAGGAACCCAGCTACCAATGTCAAATCCACCTTAGCTTACATCATGGAGGTAAGTTTACTATTAAGTTTATGATTATTTTACCTTGCTTCTTTAGTTCTAACTCATGTCCTTAACAGGCTTTGCATTATCAAGTGGCTCTTACTCATCAAATTAGGGATATGTTGACTACGTATGATAATATGCAAAAGAAGTGACGATGAACAAGATGAAGGCAAGTATGCTTCAAACATAGATCGATGAGCTAACCCTGGGAAAGAATGCATCAATGAGCATACCAAAAAGCTGAAGAAGAGAAAACAAAGTTAAGATCTGACTCTGAGAAGATGAAGGTGAAGCTTGAGTCAGCCTGAAATTGGAACGTTAGCGAAGAAATTAAAAGAGTCACAACAAGCTTATGCGATGTGTGATTTTAAACTAATGTCCGCCATTACTAAGATTTTTTAGCTTGAAATGTAGCTGGCAAGCATATAAACTCACATTCAAAAGGAAATTACTTTGCAAAAAGATGCGTTTCTTGACCAAATGATGGCTTGTGGAGGTGAATATCGATAGAATGCTTTTTATGGAGTACAACTTTTTTGGGGCCCATTGGATCTGAGAGACATCAGATTGTCATAGCTCATCACCTTTCCTTTAGATTTTGATAGGCTAATGTCATCTCAACATTAAGTTGAGGAGATACATGCTAAGGATTCAGCATTTATTACTTTTGTACTAAAAAAAGAGACTGAAGTGTCAGACGAGGATGAGGGTGAGGAAGGCTAGTTAAATAGATTCGATTCCTTTTAACTAAGACCTTTTGTAAAAATTTATAAACTTTATGGTTGTAACCTTTATAATTTTTTGAAATAAAAATTATATTTATTTGGCCATTTTATCTTATGACATCGATGCGCGCAAAATCTTGTTGCTTTTGTTAGACCACGAGGGGTTATATTATGTTTAGACCATGCAAGGTCCTTGTTATAGTTAGACCATGCAAGGTTTTATTTCTTGTTAGACCATGTAAGGTCTCATTTTAGACCATGTGAGGTCTTTGTTAGATTGTGAAAGGCCTTATTTTACATTGGACCATGTGAGGTCTTGGTTTTTGTTAGACCATGTGAGGTCTTGGTTTTTGTTGGACCATGTAAGGTCTTATTTGTTCGATGGACTGTGCGAGGTCTTGTTTTAGGGCTAATGTTAGCCTGCAATGATTCAAGGAGGCTGCAAAGTGTATGGCAAGTAGGTACTTGTTTGTAAAATCCTTAAAATCTCATTGCATAAAAGCTTTTTACACATTATATTTTTGATATGGATGGCATTCCACATGTTAGGTAAATGTTTTCCCATCATGTCCATTAATCTATAGGCTCTGTAACCTATCACTTTTGCAATTTGATAGAATCCTTCCCAACTAGGGACAAATATTTTTATTTCACTTATTGGATGACTCGCCTCATAATTTCTTAGGACAAGATCACCAACTTAAGACTATCTTTGTTTTAATTTCCTATTGTATTATTTTGATACTTAGTGTGCACTAATTGCCATATGTACTGTGGCATCTTCTCTACTTTCTTCAAGTAGATCAAGGTTTGCTTTAAAATGTGATTCATTTAATATTGGATTGGTAAAGGCTATCTGAATACTGCAAACTCTAATTTTTGTTGGTATAATAGCCTCATTAGCATAAACAAGGCTGAATGGCGGGCTCTAGTCACCTGACTTTCAGTGGTTTTGATAGCCCATAATACTCCATGTGCCTTTTCTGCCCATATCCCTTTTGCATCACATAATTTCTTGTTAAGTGGTTGAAGTATGTTTTTATTCATGGTTTCCACTTGGCCATTAGATTATGGGTGCGCAACTGAACTATGTACTAAGTTGATGTGAAATTTCATGCAAAACTCTTTTAATTTCTTGGCAAATAACTGTTTTTCATTATCTACTACAATAACATCAAGAATTCCAAATCGACACATGATGAGCTTCCAGATTAAGCTTTCCATGGTTCAAGCTGTTATTATGGCCACAGGTTCTGTTTCATTCCATTTTGTGAAGTAATCATAAGCAATAACCAAAACTTTTCATTGCTCAATTGTTGGTAGGAAGGGACCCAATATGTCAATGCCCCATACACAAAAGGGCCAGGGGCTAAAAATTTGTTTGAGTGCCTTCGTAAATTGTCTTGGAATTTTGGCGAACCACTAGCACTTATTACATCTTCGGACTATATTGGTGGCGTTCTTCATCATTGTTGGCCAAAAAAACCCTTGCCTAAATGCTTTTTGTGGTAGTGCCCTTCCACCGAAGTGATTTTCAAAATGCCTTCATGAATGTCCCTTGACACATAATTCACTTCCTCTGGGTCGAGGCACCTAAGTAGGGGGTAAGTGAAAGACTTTTTATATAAAATCCCATCAATTATTGCTTACTTATATACCTTTTTTCCCATACGTCTTTTCTGTAGTAGGGTATCTAGAGCAATATTTTCTTGGAAAAAAAGCTTTTAGTTTTGTCATATAGTTATTTTCATCGTTCATGTTTATTTTGAAAACATATCGATCATAGGTTAGTGATCTGATGGATTCAAGAAGGATTCTTCCTTTATGATCGACCTCCAAACTATTCATAATTCTAGATAACATGCCAGCCCTACTATTTTATCCTCAGGGTATCTTTCAAATGCTGTAATTAAAGGTTTTGATGAGCTCAGAGACCATTTGATGGTATTTGGCTAAAGCTCTGGTCCTTGACTTCATATTCTTCATTAATCTGATTCGCCACTAACTGGGAGTTAGTATAAACTTCTAAACAAGTGGTGCCCAGGTTTTTAGCCAGCTTAATACCTGCTATTAATGCTTCATACTTTTCAGTACTGTTTAAAGCTGGGAATTAAAAGGATAAAGCATAGTAAAATTCATGGCGTTGGGGTCGACAAAGATGATGCTAGCTCTTGACTTTTCTCTCCCTAATGATCCATTGGCATAAAGTCTTCTTGAAAAAATGAGAGCTCGAACAGTTTCAGAAATGATGATGGGTACAGGATTCATGTTGTAGCATAATCAAGAAAAGAGATCTTCTACCATCACTTTAACATAGCCTAATATTTCAAAGATATGACCAGACCATATATTGCCGAAGTGTAGATAACTTGGACTTTTCCAGATGTTAATGATACTCGTTATTTCTTCCTTTTTAACTTTTCAATGAGATGCACTCACTTTTACCCTTTGTCTTGATATGATCTCGATCCAAGACTCTACTGCCAAGGGAATGTGAGTTAATATTTTCTTAAAGGTTGGTGGCTGCAAAGCCTTACAATATATTCTGTTAGTTTTAGCTCTCTTAATATTGAGTAATGCAGCATATTCATCAACTACGAAGACCAAATCTTCATGATTGAAAGTAAATTATCAATATGCTAGGTTCCAGAACTAAGATGTTGCCTAAAACTGGCCAATATCCTAATGAATTGGAGTAAAAGGGCTATGTTTCCATATCTCTTCGTGAATGATTCCCTCTTAATGTTACTCCAACTAGTCCATATATCTACAAATCTTGCCAATCATTTTGATGGTACCCTATTTTGACCCTTTAATGCG
This sequence comes from Adansonia rubrostipa, assembly GCA_038381775.1. NCBI lineage: Eukaryota > Viridiplantae > Streptophyta > Magnoliopsida > Malvales > Malvaceae > Adansonia > Adansonia rubrostipa. Next base: position 287 of record JBBYHM010003479.1, on the reverse strand, counting down.
TAGTTTAAACATATTCAGCTTTGAGAACATCCCCAGCTTCCTGTTGTTAGTGCTTTGACCATGCTCGAACTTCTTCAAAAGACTTTAGATCAGAAGTGGACTGTTGTTCCATGACAAACACCCTTTACTAAACATTAAACCATTGACTGACTGTCCCATAATGATGATAATTATGATGAAATGATACATGCGTCAAAAATAAAAACAAAGCAAAATGAGTTACTGACCATACGTAATAATAAGCATAATAATAAAGGAATAAAAGAATAGCAATTACCTAACAATAG
>JBBYHM010003429.1:0-12181 GCA_038381775.1 Adansonia rubrostipa | reverse complement strand
TAGAGAGAGAGAGAGAGAGAGAGAGAGAGAGAGATAAAAGGCATTCTTTTAGTCGTAGATTTTTGTTGTTAAATATCACCCTTATTTCTCTACTCAAATCTTCAACTTTTATCTTATATCCTTATCCCTTTAAATCAATAAGATAACTGATGATAAAAAGAAGTAGTATAGCAATAAAAAAAAACTTTTATTTCAATTGAAAGTTGATTTTACTTGTTTGTGGATTTTTAAAACCTGCTAAATGTTGTAATTGTCAGAAAAAGAGACGATATCTTGTACAGTTTATTTCTAATAAATTTATAATTTTAATTTATTTTCATGCAAGTTATGTCCAAATATTAATTAATATAAAATTAAAATAAAATAAATTTTCATTTTTCTTTTCCTTAGATATCAATAAGAATTTTTGTGCTCTAATTTTAACCTGGAAAATAATTAACTTTACTGATAATAATAATAATAATAATAATAATAATAATAAAGGATTAATTTAAAATGCTAGATTTGATTTTACTTGTTTGTGGATTTTAAAGCGAATCAGACGGATGTTGTAATTGGTAAGAAACAGAAAAAGAGAGGGACTACTATCTTGTGTTTTTTTTTTTTTTTTTTTTATAAATTTATAAATTTAATTTATTTTTGGTCAGGTATGTGCAAAATATTTGTTAATATAAAATTAAAATAAAATTTAATTACTTCATTAATTCCAAAACATATTTTCACTTAACTGTTTTTACTAAAACAATAACAAACTGTATAATACCTTTTTCTAGTTATATGATTATTATATATTGAAGAATAAGGTTTTTTTATTAAAAAAATTAAAAAGTTAACTTTATATGTACCTCTAAATAATTAAAATGATGACTTCGATTAAAATTATTATAATTTTTTGATGACATAGATTTTTAAATAATAATTATAAAAACTATTTCTTGGTTAAAATTTTTCTTCTAAATTATAATTAAACGTGTTCATGAGTTAAGTTACAATTTATTAATAAAAATATTATTTTATCTAAAATTATTTATAAAAATTGTTTAATTTTTTAATTTTTTTTTAAATAATAAAATGAACTATCAAACCAATTCAAGCTCACCCAAAACTAAAATAAAAAATTTTAAAAAATCTAAATCGTAGTTATAACCCATGAACATCTCTAATTATAATCCACCTCGTTTATCTATTAACCAATCTCCCTAGTACGACAATATTATAAAAGCATCTTGTCTTCTTCTCTGATATTTGATTTGTGTTTAGTGTTGAACTTTATGTGGCCCACAAGATAATTAAGTGGATCGAGATTAATATTTAATTAATATTAAGGTGATATTATCTAGCAAGTTCTATTAAGATTATTTACTCTAGCGATAAAAGTTAAACTCTACTTCAGTAACTAATTAGAATACAGACTCCTTGATGGTAGGATCCAATACTAATTAGTCTTCTAGTCCCTAGTCTAGTCTATATAAATTGCATATGCACCATCATAAGGCTTATAGGGGGTGTTCGTCTTCTTGTACTTGGAGCGAGGTCACTTTCTTGATCAACAAAAGCTAAAGGTACGTTTCTTAATTTAAATATTACATGTGGCATCAAAGCCAAGCTTTCTAGTCTTGTTCTGCAGATCATCCACTAAGATTCGTTAAAATCAAAATTTTTTTCATGCCTATATTATTTATGCATAAATGATTAAATAATTCGTATTAAATATAAATAGGTTATAATAAATATAGTAAAAGCATGAAACTGAATTTTTAACATACTATGATTAATCTCGTAATATGTATTTATGTATCGAAACATATTTTACGTATGTACTATAATTTGTTTGTATATTATTTGTATTAAAATTTCACGAAATTCTTGATTAATTCATGAAAAACCAGGATTGATAAAGGATTTTGATAGTTTAATCATCTATATATGTTATTGAGCCTTAAAATTAAAGAAAAGATGATTAAAACATGAAAAATTTATGGTTTCTTGAAACAGGTCTGATATTGTTTCATAGAATTCAAGTAATCTTGAATGTTTGATGATGATTTTTGTGTTTTTGATCAAAATTGATACATGGATCATGTAAATCTAGCTTAAAATCATGTTTTTAGGTCTTTAATTACATGAAATATGGATTAAAAACATAAAAATATAAGCAAAAACAAGAAACAGACCCAAACGAGTCAAAAAAAACCCAGCCGAGTCGCACCTAATCTGACTAGAGGAAGAAGAAAGGCTAGGACTTTTGTCCCACCGAATCCCACGTGCCCCAGGTGGCATGTGGGGCATGTGTGGCTCTATTTCAAGGTCTTTTCAGCTCGATTTTTTTCAGACCCAATTTTTAAATTTTTTATTTTTATGGAATTTTTAAAATACATAAAATATTTATTATTTAATATTTTCTTTTAATTAAATAATAAATATGTTTGTACATAAATATTTTGTGATTTTATTTCATGATAAAATATTTTGATATGTTGAGAATATTATGACAATATGTACTCTCCCTGTAAAGCATTCAAATTCGTACTCTCAACCCAAGCTTAAGTGCATATATGTATGGTAAAGTTTGTTGTTGGAATTACAATGTAAATAGGCATATCTATATGTCATGAAATAAATACACTCTGATATTGTGCATATTTTTATATAACTTAAGAAGCATGTCATATATTATATCATGATTTTTTAAATCAGTTATAGTATGACAATTAGGAATTTTGTTGTAATATATAAATTTTTACTACATAAAGAATCAATGTCATTATTAAGGATCTAAATCACTAGCTTAGTATTAGCTAAAGCATTTTAAGTTACATAATTTAGATAAATCTATAGTTATTTAACATAAGAAATTTTTCTTTAAATAACTACATACAGTAAACATCAATAAAGATTTATGTCATGAATTTATTTGGTATATATTTGAGTTATTAAATTATGTATGCAATTATTTATGTTATACATATATTATGTCATTATAAAGAATCTAAATCAATTGTTTGAGAATATCCATAGCATCTTAAGTTGATTGATTTAGTTAAATTAGTAGTTATTTAAAATAAAGTTTTCTTTAAATAACTACCTACGGAGGATGATATTAATATGTAATTATTTATGCTATAATTGCAGTAAGTTAACATTATTTAATATTATATTCCACTGTAATTATTAATATACAATAAAGAACTGCATATATTAATTTAGATGACAATTGGTAGTTATTTAAAATAAAGTTTTCTTTTAAAAACTACACAAAGAAAATGGCATCAACAAAGTATTATTTGTCATATGCAACAAGTTTTATGCATACATATCAGATGTTATTATTAAGTTCTAAATCATTAACTTAAGAGTAGTCACAGCATCTTTAGTTAATTGATTTAGATAAACTAATAGTTATTTAAAATTACATAAAGAAAAATGACATCCATAAAGTGCTAGACATGAGATTAGTCTGGCCCCACAAGGAAGTAATTAGTTTTGTAAAATGGTTAAAGGATAAAATAATATAATATTAAAGTTAAATTTTCCTAAGCCCACAAGTATGGATTATTTAATTTTGGTGTTTTAAAGTTATTGTTTTATCGTTAAAGTTATATAAATTCATATGCATGATGCACCTTTACTCATACGAAGGTTTGGATTTACATTTAAATATAAAATATTTTATTCAATTAAAGTATAGTTCCTTGTATTTTGTAGCAATTTTTACTACTGTGATTAATAAGGCTGCTAGAATGAAATGTTATTCCATAATGAAAAATTACTCTAATGAAGGAGTAAATTAAGTTATTTTGTTGATATAAGTACCTTGACTTAGCATTTTAGGTAGACAAGTTGTTCTCAACGAATAGAGTACGCAAGAGAAAAATAGATTTCGATGTACAATGGAAGCAATTTAACGATTTAAGGATGATGTACATCAAATCTATAAATCAATTTTGGAATTCATCCTATTTGTTATAAGGTTAAGGATTATTGTAAAGTCACTAAAGACCAGATTATCATATCTAATAAAGTTTTGGCTTTCATCCTGATAAGGAAGCTTTCAGGAATAAAGTGAAACAATTCTAAAATTATGCGCAAGCACATTATCGGATTTGAAAGATATTGTTGCTCAACTTAAATATTCAAAATTGAGTTTTTCCTAGTAAATTTCTTATCACTTTCATATTCAACTTTTTTGTTAATGAGTATGACCATGAGAAATACATATAAAGAAAATGGTCTATCAATGAATTCTCAGTTATATGTGTTTAAGAGGAAAAGAGATTAAAGAATGAGAAACTTCAGTTAGCCTAGTAACTCATGGTAAAAAGTGATAAACAGGTAATAAAAGTTAAGAAGGGAAAATGCCAATAAAGAAAATGGCATCAAGTCCACCATTTTGTTTTAATTTAGACACATAAAGAAAGATTACCTAAAGTATAAAAAGACCCAAAAAATAAAGGTAAACTCATTTTTGTATGAATCTTTTATGGTGATGTTCTTAATAATATATAGTGGTTGGACTTATGTTCAACGAATTATATTTTGTAACCATTTTAAGGTTTCATAAAGTTAAGAAAACCAAAGGAAAAGTGGGAGGAACATCTAATACAGAAATCGCTAAGGGCTATCACATTCATTTTTAAAATCAAGATTTATTTTAAACCTTAAAAGGGTTTTATCTTTCATTTTAGAAATTTTTTAAATTCTATTGTTAAAAATTTTTTATTGGATTTTTCATCATTAACTTGGATCCTGATTTTGAGAATAAGTTTGTTAACTATTTATATGATTTTTGGTAGTAAAGAAGTGTTATAGATAAAACTCCTTCAAAGTTATGGTATAAAGATGTGTTACATCTCTATATAGAAATTTAGGAGAATTAACAATGATGAAGTTCTTGAAACTTTTGTGTTTGAAATTTAACTTAGTTGCATTAGGGAAAAAGCCAACTAACAAGTCCACAAAAGGAAGCTAAAGAAAGCACTCCAATATTTAGAGATCATACACCTTCCCCTAAGTTTATGGATTGATGCATTAAAACTGCTAATGATATTTTTATTAAAGTGCCGACTAAATCATTTTCTAAATTTTTTTAGAATTACGAAATAGTTAGAATTCAGCTTAAGACATTTCAAACCTAGGTTGTCCAGTTAAAGTGAAAGTTTATAACTTAAACAGAAGGAAACAAGATCCCAAAACAGTTAGCAGTTATAGGCTATGCAATTAACTTAAAGGGGTAAAGGTTTTAAATATCTCCCATATTCAATTAGAATTGTTAAAGCTAGAAATGCTAAGTTTCTTATGGATTATAAGTCTAGTAGGAGTGACTTTCCTGGTAAGTTTGATATTGAGGAATAAATTTATTTAGATTGATCTTTTGTAAGGACTTGATTGTTTCACAAAACAAATATACAAAATTAACATGAGAATAATCAAATCAAAGTACAACCTTTACAATAAATCATTAATCTCACTGACTAAAGGTATACAATATGTACAAATGATTATAGAATTAAGAAATCCATGTAAGAAACTAGCCATTTCTATGACTTGGTTGTATACCTATAAAAGTCTAACTTTGATATTGGACATAAAGATGATATCGTTTTCACTAGCCATAAATAGTGAAAATTTTACAATTTAGCATTAATCTATGATAAAAGAGATGGAACCAATGGCTAATAATCGAATCTAGTAACTTGTTAAATTACCATTTGGTAATATTAAATGATATGAGGTTAGACTTGTGGATAATGGTTTCACTAAAAGGAGGTATTGATTACCATGGAACTTTCTCTCTAGTTTTTTTATGAAAGTTTCATTAAGAATTATCATAGCTTTTGTAGCTCATTTTCGATTGAGAGTTATGGTATAAAGATGTGTTACGTCTCTATATAGAAATTTAGGAGAATTGACAATGATGGAGTTCTTGAAACACTTGAATTTGAAATTTAAGTTAGTCACATTAAGGAAAAAGCCAACTAACAAGTCCACAACAGGAAGCTAAAGAAAGCACTCCAATATTTAGAGATCATACACTTTCCCTTAAGTTTATGGATTGATGCACTAAAACTGCTATTGATATTTTTATTAAAGTGCTAACTAAATCATTTTCTAAATTTTCTTAGAATTACAGAATAGTTGGAATTCAGCTTAAGACATTTCAAACTTGGGTTGTCCAGTTAAAGTGGAGGCTTATAACTTAAACATAAGGAAACGAGATCCCAGAACAGTTAGCAGTTATAGGCTATGCAATTAACTTAAAGGGGTAAAGGTTTTAAATATCTCTCATATTAAATTAGAATTGTTAAATCTAGAAATGCTAAGTTTCTTATGGATTATAAGTCCAGTAGAAGTGACTTTCCTCATAAGTTTGATATTGAGGAATAAATTTATTTAGATTGATCTTTTGTAAGGATTTGATTGTTTCACAAAACAAATATACAAAATTAACATGAGAATAATCAAATCAAAGTACAACCTTTACAATAGATCATTAATCTCACTGACTAAAGGTATACAATATGTACAAATGATTATAAAATTAAGAGATTCAATGGGTAAGAAACTAGCCATTTCTCTGACTCGGTTGTATACCTATAAAAGTCTAACTTTGATATTGGACATAAAGATGATATCGTTTTCACTAGCCATAAATAATGAAAATTTCACAATTTAGCATTAAGCTATGATAAAAGAGATAGAACCAATGGCTAATAATCCAATCTAGTAACTTGTTAAATTACCATTTGGTAATATTAAACGATATGAGGTTAGACTTGTGGACAATGGTTTCACTAAAAGGAGATATTGATTACCATGGAACTTTTTCTTTGGTTTTTTATGAAAGTTCCATTAAGAATTATCATAGCTTTTGTAACTTATTTTTTATTAGGAGTTACATTAACTGGTAGTGAAAACAACTTGTTTGAATAGGGATTTAAGAAAAAGGTATACATGATTCTACTTAAAGGTTTCTTTGAAAGATCAATATATAGACTAAAACAAACATCCACCAATGGTATGTAAAGTTTAACATTTACTAAAATGTTGATCATTGTTTATACCTTAAAGTCAATGGAGTAAAGTCATAATTTCAGTCTTATATGTTGGTGATTTTCTCCTTGCCACCACTACATAAGAAAAGGTTTTCTTCCTTAAAACATGATATAAAGAATTTAGGTGAAACTTCATATGTCATAGACATAAATGTAGACACCTCATTTTGTTCGGACCAGTTTTTGGCATCCTAAGAGTTAGGTAAAAGATAATAAAATCAAAAAATAGAAAAAAAAAATAGGGGACGATTGCTGGGTGCAGTGTTGCCAGGCATTATTAGGTGACACAGCACTAGGTGAAAAAAATTTTTTAGGAAGGTCTAAAATGCCTATGGGCCATATTGAAGAAAAATATAAAATCGAGGCATCAAAGGTCACTTTTCATGGTTTCACTAGGGCCATTCAAATGAATAAACAGGTTAATTTCTCACTATTTGTGACTAAGTCAAGGAACTCGAGAAGCCACGAGTACGTACAAGTTATATTAGGGCGTAAGTATTGATATAAGGCCTTATGGTACGAAAAATTTGAGTTTTCACATGTAGTATCGATACAAGAGGGTTTGGTATCGATACCCAAGGTGTGGCATCAATACCTGGCACATTTGTATCAATACAAACCTTGGCAGTAGCTAAAGTTGTGATTTTTGACAAAATGTATCGACACAAGCATGAGTATCGATACAAATCCATGGAGGCCTATGAGTCTCGAGACTAAAAACATTTTTTGCTCTTAGTATCGATACATAGCTCATTATATCGATACTCAGGAGTAAAAAGTACCTTGTGTATCTATATAACATGTTTTGTATTGATACACTAAGGCATTTTTGCCTAGTTCGAGCCACTTTTTAGCCTTCAAAAACTCAATTTAAACATGTTTTTGCACCAAGGAACTTTTATTAAACATTACAAACCTCAACTATGGGTTCATTAATGGATTCAAAAAAATTTTTGGAGCCCAAACAATTAATGATAAAGGTTACTTTCATAAGATATATCAGTGTAAGAGGGTGTGGCAGGCATATCTCCAGTTGCAGGCTGTCATAGCCTTTCTACCTCCTTGCTCAGCATGGCAGAACCAATAAGAAGAGAGTCAACTGAGCATGGAAGCTGGAGATGTCCATGGTACAGAAGGGAAAAAATAAAATGCATGGTCTTCTAAAAGTAGAAGCTGAACATTGAATTAAACACCACCAGCTATCTTAAAAAAAAGCTTTCAACTATTAAAAAAGCTCTCCAGCAATCCCAGAAAACTCTCCATCTATTCCCACAAATCTTACAGCAACTCCAGCTCCAAAAGTTCACCTAAAACACTGTTCCATTGCCTTTCACCTTTAAACAACCTCCATTCTTGTATCTCACTAAAACCACCAGCAGAACACCTTCATAAACTCAACCTTTCACATATTTTCATCCTAAAAACAACCCATCAGCAACCACACTACCAGAAAGCTCCTTTCTTTCACCCTTTTCTTGCTAAACAATAGCAAAAAGAAGGAAGGGACCGAGCTTAAAGTTACTACTTTAAAAAGGAGAAAGTTTAAGCTTTTGCTGGTATATTTTTTATCTTGTTCCAGACATTTTCTGTTTTGATCATCCATTTTATCTTAGTGAACCCTTCATGTTTCCATGGCCCTCCTAATACTCTCATACTTCTTTATTGCTTTGGTTATGGTAGTCCTAGGATCTTGATGGCCTTTTTGACACCATAATGTTGTGGGATATATAAACTCACCATGCTTCATTTTCATCATCATACAGCCTCTTTTCATGCACCTTTTTCCATGTTCCTTCCATATTCACATGCTTATTTCATATTGAAATGGTCACTTTAATGTGTCTTCGTATGTTCCAACATCCACTCCTTTTTATAAACATGTTTATCTCATCCCCATGCACCCTATTTGTCATCTTTTTGCATCTAGGTCACCCATTTCCATGTTAAAATGTCATCTTTGCTTTTTCATGTTTAATCCATGTTTATCTCTGTATGTGTTGTATTTTGTTCATGATATCTCCATTAAAATATTTGCTTGTCTCTTACAAACTGATTTTTAGAAACTTCCCCAAGTACATGTTACCTTCAAAAGATGAAGAGCAGCATGGACTTAATGTTTTCATCAAATTAGTCTCCCAATCTTAGGGGCAAATCAACATTTCAGATCTGGATTCATGGTGAAATAAGTTCATTTTTCAAAGAAAAAAGAAAATCCTTTTTAGTATTAATCCTTGATCTTGAGCCTCGTGTTCGGTGATATGGTCAACCGGCTGTTCCATCATCCCAAACTACTCTGAGATTATGGAATGAACTTGTGAAGCCTTGTTACTTTCTGTCGTAGACATTCGGACATCCTAGACCAAAGTTAATCTTGAAAAAAATTAAAATATCATATAATCTCCTTATTTTTGCTCTAGCAGCACTATAGTCTAAACTTGAAAAATCATTTTTGAACCACAAAATATCACCTTTGACTTTTCTAATATTTTTCCTTTAAAGGGCATCAAATTACCTTTCTAACGGTGCCTTATTTGCCCTCGGATAATTTCAGGTGAGGGAGTTATGATTTTTCGAACCTTTACTGTCTGAAACCCTTAGGACCAGCATGTAACATTCTATTTGGGGCCATTACGGCCGACCTTTGATTTTTACAAAATTTCCAAATATTTTTTCCAAAAATTTCATAAAATTCCTTTTTCAAAAGGTATTATCTATGATCTAACGATCCTAGATAAGCTTGGAATGATTTTTCAAAATCCATCATGCTCTTTTAATTGTATATGCTGTCAGTGTTGGAATGAACCTAAGTTCAAAAATTAATTCTACCTAGAAAGTGATTTTCTAAAATTTTTGGAATATTTTTATATTAAACCTTATCATTTACCCTCTGAAGTCTTCAAATGTACTTGAACAAAATTAAAAAATGGGGATGACACGATGCTATCCCTTATTTTCAACCTAATTTTTGAATCCTTTTTATAGAGATGTTTGTGTGTCTCAAAATGTGCCCAATTGATTCCCCCATAACATCAAGTCTTTTTGACTCGGATCAAGATTAAAATATGAAAATAGGATTTCATATTAAAATTTTTGCTAGTGAGATACTCCAACTTCATTATTCTAAAAGGGATACTCCAATCCCATTTTTAATTAAAAAAATTCAAATTTTCTCTTTGTTCCTAAATATTTTCCTAACTTTGGGGATACTCCAATCCTACTACTCAAAGGGGATACTCCCACCCTTTTTTCATTAAAAATTAAAATTTTTACTTTAATCTTAACTATTTTTATAACTCTATTTTAGAGGATACTCTAATCCTACCACACCGAGGTGATACTCCAACCCCGCTTGTATCTCAAAAACTTAAAATTTTCTCTTCCGAATGCCTTAAACTTTTTTGATAAAAATCGTCTTTCTCCTTAAAATTACCACCGAATCAAGACCAGTCTCTAAAATTGTCATCCCGATTATTCTTCAATAACAGAAGGCAATTATGAGATACATTTCGATAGCCCCTCATTTTTTTATGTTCTTTTGTTTGTGTTTGGTTGTTTACGATATTATTATATTTCTCATTTTTTGCCTCACTAACTTGTTTCCTTTTGTAGTGTTATTGTTCATTCATATTTAAAATTCATTTTCTAATGAAATTTATGAGGCGATGTTTCATGTTGGTATCTCTCTAGTGCCTAATATGCAACATCCAATTTTTAAAATCCAAACCGGACATCATTTTTATGAAAAAAATCCTTGTGTTCCTCACACCTCTGAGGCGCATAGGTGATCTAATTTTCCTTAATAAAAAACCCTGAATTTACATTTTCCAAAACTTCATGCATTAAAGAGGATTATATCTAAACAAAGACCAAATGAAACTGATTTAACTGAGACCAAAGTGAGATATAGATAGTAGGTATCGATTTCGGGAGTCGTAGGGATGCTAGTCCTTCCCTGCAGGTAACCAACTCCCGAAACCAACCAACAAATCTCTAGACTTCTTAGACCTTGAAATCAGTGTTTCCAGTTTCGTAACTCATAATATTCTTTTCAATAGGTGTCCGATCTTGCCTAGCCTAAAATGATCGATGGTGACGCCAAGTTTATGGCCACTTCGTGGTGGCCATCCGGGTCCAGTTGGATAAGCGACTCGTTTGACGGTCCTTATCCCTTTCATATCATCACGCCTAATCCAAATCCCAATCAAAGGTGATAGCTCAAAGGCTAACCATAACCAACCATCATTTATTGTTAAGTTGAGCACATTATGCCCTTCGGATCGTCCGAAGTTTTAAAGGTTGGGCACATGGCGATAGCTTGGTGACTCCACTAGGGACCATAGAAAGTTAGGCCTATAACTAGCTATTTCTCAATCGGTTCTCTTTTTTTTAGTCTCCATAATTATTTAGATATAATTCTGTCTTATTTTTGCCTAGTAATATCTGTTGTTTATATTTTTGTCCTATGATTGTTAGGGATTATTCTTGCCAAAATAGATATTGAGTTGAATAAATATGGTAATATGGGAGTGAAACAAAAAGGTTTGATTGTTTCCCTGACACACACCATGCACTTGCATTTGTACTAAATTCCAACCATACACCAGGTGTGGTTAGTATCCTAATTATTAGAAGGAAGTAAGCCATTCGCCTTTGTGAGTAACCCTCCGCATAGGCATGGCAAGACCTTTCGGGATGTAAATTATCTATGTCTCTCATGAGTACCTCTCCGCACTTGCATAGGGAAATACATCCATCAGATTGAACCTGTTCCACTAAACTCGTGATGGGCCTAGGATCAGGGTGCCTTGATTATTCTTACCAAACTGAGGAGCGATTCGGATACCAAAGTAGGCATCAACTTAAACCATATAGTGAACCCTACAAGCTAAACCATTTTAAGCCATACCGGATGCTGCGAGAATAACCCAAAGATTAGGGTTATTCGGGGAAACATTCCTTACCTTTACTCATATATACCATTGGTTACACGAGCAATGATGGGTGAAGTTGTCACCCGCATTTGTCCTTTTATTTTCATGATCATTCCTTTCGGATATGCCATGATGTTTGGTGACAAATCCTCTTTAATAAGTGGGTAAGGACAAGTGAATGCCATTACCTGCAATGCC